>JACDRQ010000632.1:36393-49239 GCA_013841215.1 Hycleus cichorii
GGGAACATTCTTTAAATTATTATCAATTTTATCAATTTTATTATCATTATTATTATTATTGGCATTATTATAATTTGCACCCGTAATTTTTTCTATAAATACGTGTATAATCTATCTCTTTAATTTATTATTATTTCATTTATTTTAATCTAAATCTATCTCACTAATTTAATTTAGAATTAATTTTAATTATAAAAATTTGTTTATCTATCTATCAATCTATAAATATCTATCTATCTCTTTCTCTCTCGTTTAGTACGTATGTCTACAGCTAATTGGTCCCGTTATTGTTTAATGTTTATTTAATTTTTTTACAAAAATTTGTTGTCATAAGTGTCGGGTGATGGATAACAGACAATTGAAAGAACATCGAAAATAATCAACGACTTACGTAATGATAACTGCAACATGCACACAAATTCAACCCCTTAAATTTTTTTGTGTAAATTTAAAATCGTTTCAGTACTCTATCGACATTTGTTCCTTTAATTTCTTTTTTTAATTAAATAATTAATTCATTTAGGCTAATTATTGTGTATAATTTTATTTAAATAAATTTATTTATTTTACAAATTTATTTATGTATAGACAAGATATATAAATGTTGTTTTTTATTCGGTAGAATTTATTTTAAACAGTCGTTTCCTTTTATTTAAATTATTTATTTATTTGTTAATTTGCTTTATTTAAATTTTGTCTAATTTGTTAATTAATTAATTAATTTATTTGTAATAAGGTGAATTTTGTGAGAATTTAAATTAATAGCACCAATATGTCGATATAAGGAGAGTCCGTGCACACTGACAATCCCGGAGTAAGACTCCAGGAGATGCTCCCAGATATCGGGAGTCTGCAAATTGCGCTTGCGTATCAAATTAATTGCATTTTTTCCCTCTATTTATTTATTTATTTGCCAGAAAAAATATTTATTTAACTTTCTATTTGTGGAAGCAAATAAATAAATAAACATTCAAAATATCAACCCTCCAATTCCATTAACAGTGCGAATTTGTAGACGGCTTATAAGAAAATCAGGGTTGATTCTCTTATCGTTCATCCGAGGGGTATTAAAGGGATGATTACTATTATTATTATTCTAATTATCAGTTTTATTTGGATCATGTGTGCTCCCACGTGAGCCCATCTTGGTCCAAAATCAATATGTTAGACATTCTATTTGAAAGGGGGTTGAGAGGATGAACGTGCGCTGCTACCACCACCACCACCACCACCACCAAGATCTGGCTCCATTCCTACCACCCGTATTATATTACTCGGTTTTATTGCTATTTTTACGATACTTTTATATTTATATAGGTTGAGAATTTTCCTAGATTTTCGATAATTGTGTTTTTTTTAGGTTAAAATTCGTTGTATGGTTGATCACGTATAATTGTTGCCTTAAATCACGAGTCGCCACTGGTTTTAATAATTGTTTATTTAAATGTAGTATTTAAAATGAAATAAACAAGTTGAAATATATCCTCGGTAGTATAGTGGTCAGTATCCCCGCCTGTCACGCGGGAGACCGGGGTTCGATTCCCCGCCGGGGAGGATTTTTTTTTCATCTAATTTTTATAGTGGTGTCGCAGCTTTTTTCAGATAATTATAGCAAATGTCAAATTTAGTACATGAATTAATCAACGACATGGCTAACGATCAATATCACTCGTTTTTTATCTTATAGTAGGCGTGCCATGATAACGTAGTGTCGTAGATTGATTCATATTTAATAATTTGACTTAAATCCATTTTCACGTATATGAATCAATCTACGACACAGACAGCCAATTGAGAAATAAAATACGGTTGTATTGCTTCTATCCTAAAAAATAGTTTTTGAATTTTTCAATTTTTTCCGCTCAACATTTCTGTTGGTAACAGTGTTATCGTAAATCTAGGGATGTCGTGGAAAGTATTGAACTTCTAGCTATCATTGAAAGCGGGAAATTTAAATAAACAATAATAAAACGGTATATTAGACAAAAAATTTCAGACAGACGTCATAAAAATCAATAAAACAAAGTAAACAACGCCTTTTAAAACAAAATTTATTAAAAATAGGAAAAAAACATGCTGAAAAACATAAAATTTGAGGTTATGTTGTTGATCTATAAACATGCGAGTATCGTTTAGTTCGTCAGTGTAACCAACGTAAGAGTATAAATTTTACCGTACGTTTCTCTATTAAAGTTACTAGACTTTAGAACTACAAGGTTGGCAACTAATTCAAAACTTTCTACTACACGAGTGAATTTATTATACTTTGGCAAAACTCGATATGTTATCAAACGTTGTTTTTTAAAGAAATAAGTGTAGAGCTTATTGTTAGTAATAAAAGATCTAGCAGGCGTTAATGTTAAATGTCAAGAGCCATCTATTGGGGATTATCCTGTACTGATCGTACAATGACGTCACGTATTCAATTTTCTAACCTTATAAATTCAATTATAGAAATTAATGATTTAATTTTCGATTAAACGATTTTCTAATAACGTAATTTATTATTTTTAAATTGAAAAATTGTGAAATTAGCGTAAAATCTCCGCCATTGTTGTTATAGTTGAGCTTTCAGTGTTTTCTCAGTGGGAGGGCGCTTCAGTATCGCGAATCTATTTCGTCTCGCCATCTCGTCCATTCATCTCCCGAATAGCGTCGAGTCTGACTCGTTCTCTTATCTGACCTATTGAAATTTTGCCGGTATTTATGCAAGTGCATGTGTAATAGTGTGTTGATTTAAATGTGGGCGTGTGAAACTAATTAACCAAGACAATAAAAAAAGCAAACAATACGCAAAATATTAAACAATCAATATTTGTTCATTTAAGTAAATTGAGTATTTATTATTTGTATGTCCGTCTGTGTTGGTGTGAGTTTTAAGTGAAATTTTTTGGTAAAATCAGAGAATAATGTCAAGGCGAACCGACGGCTCACGACCAGATGCAACAACACCTAACCAAAATAAACAACAGAATTGCATCAATGTGGAAAGTGTTGTGCCCAAAAACCGGTAAATCAACAACGAAATTAATTCAATTTTTTTTTCTAACCCCAAAAAATCGTACAAATTTTCGAACAGTTGACAATGTAGGAAACTGTAATTGTATTGATTTTTAAATCTAGTTAGTAAATGAGATGGTGTCAGATTTATCGTTATTTCGGCAAAACTACCAATTTTTTTATCTTATCATCGAATTGAACTTTAATCCTCCAATCGATGAATTAGTGAGACAAAAATCACTTTCTATTATCGTAATAAAATCGATCTCAATACAATTTTTATAATTGTATTGAGTATTGTATTTGTATTAATAATTTGTATAACAAGTGGAGAAAGTGTTCTCGAATTAATTTCTAATTCTGCTCAATTAGGTTGATTTTTTTCTACTGTTTCAATTTTGTTTTAAAAATAGCCACTTGCGGACATGTGGTTTGAAAATATTTGTAAATCTAAGGACGTAGTGGAAAATTTGACACTTACGCCTATCGATTGAAAGCGGGAAATTGAAATAAAACAATAATAAAACGGTAATTACTAAAGAGAGGGGTTTCACTCTCTACAGGGAGTGATGACGACACCAGCTCGCACTATTTGGCAACAAAAGCTATGTATCTATGACATATGCTGGCGTCTCTTGTCAGTCCACGCCGACTTTGTAGATTGTTTGTTTATAGTTTTCTTACTTAAATCACAATTTTTCGAGTTTTTAATGCAATTTAATACAATCTTACCACGTCAATGAATTTCTAATAGTGCGGGATACCAATTCTACTACAATTAATTGCCTGAATTTATATCGTATTGTTTTGAGGTTGTGTCGCTCCTATTGTTTACAGTCAATGTGGACAGCTCACGTTGCCAAATGGTGAGACGCTGTGGCGCCATAATTCAAAAACGCCTCACTTTAGTAATTACACAAAAAATTTCAGTAAGGCGTCCTGAAAATCAACAAAAAAAAGTAAAGAGAGCCGTTTAAAACAAAATTCATTAAAAATAAGATTGAAACATGTTTAAAAACATAGAATTTGAGGTTATATTGTTCAATATTCTCGATCTATAAACAAATGAGTATCGTTTAGTTTGTCAGTGATACCAACGTAAGATTATAAATTTTACCATATAAATGTTATAGTTCCTGAACAATAGGGTTGGCAACAAATTCAAAACGTTCTACTACGTTGGAGTTTAAAAAATTAAATTAAATTAATAATAATTTCGATAATTTGTATGTAAATTAGTTAATTATCTATATGTTTTTATTGCAAAAATGGCCTAAACTAAAAACTAAAATAGGTCTAATCTACAACACTTCGTACTTTAATTAAGATAATACCGTGTAAATTAAATGCCAGTTGTTTTGTTTTACATTTTTTTTAAGTTCTCATTAAAATATTTATCGCTGTATTTTTTGTTGGAAATTCCGATAATAATTCTACTGAATTGCACCAGGCGTGAAATCTTTTTTTTCCGTTCCCTCTATATAAATAATAATATCTAATGTCCTATTTACCATTTAAATAAAGTATTGATATAATGTACAACGATATTTCACCTCGCTTTTGTTCAATTTATTTAGTTGATTCAAATTTTGTTAAATTTAACATTTAATGTATTTTTCAAATAAACGAATTAAACTACAACACATGGATTTACACGAGAAAAACCGTGTAATAAAATACGAATTGAAAATACAAATTTACCCGTTATTAACACCAACTTTGATGTTTTTAATTGGAGCTTGTGGATTGAATAAATTTTAATTTAGCCTTTTGAAACAGTACATTCGTTAGTATGATAAATACTGTTCTAATTTATAAAATAATGTAGAGGATCGAATTAAATCCAATTAAAATCATTTAAAAACGAGTTGATGTTAATTTAGTAACGTGCAAATTGAGACATCAATTTCATATAAAATTTGCTAAATTTTTCACTATATTTTATATAGGGCGTGTAACATTATTTAAGGGGAAGAAGCAGCAATCGGAAAACAATGTAACTTTTTTGTTTTCCAACGGATTTCAATGTTCTAAACGGAATTTGAAAGAGCATTTCAAGACGGGGGGAAGTATTGAAAATCCGGATGTAAATTGGAGTTACAGAAGNAAAAAAGTTACATTGTTTTCCGATTGCTGCTTCTTCCCCTTAAGCTTACTATGAACGTAGGTCAGCTTCTTATTTCAACTCTATAATCAGCATTAGCGACAAACTATTGAAACAAGAGCATGTCGATTGGAACAAGAAGCTGACCTACGTTCACAAGCGAACTGAAATAATGTTGTATCACCTGTATGATTACTTGAAATACAGTTGTCGTAGCTTTATTCGAATATTTGACAAGTACATGAACAGATGTTAAATTTATTAAAGTGTGAACAAAGCTACGACTCTATAAAACTGAAGTACAGCCTTAAGTTGAATATCGTTCAACTTCTGTTGGTTTCTAGTTACAGTTGCCATCACTGTAGGTAAATTCTAATTTTTTATTTGATATTGAAGATATTTCGATTTGTTTTATTGTTTTTTTTTTGTTTTATTTTTTTAAATTAAGGATTAATTATTGTTAATTATACAAATTATTGTTGTAACTGTTGATATTGTAATTGTGAAAGCTTCATTGTTAGTTATTATAAATTGACTTTGTTTACATCTAATGACTTACAATTAAACTACAATGTTACAATGCAAATCTTACTAATGGATTCTATATTAGTTCTTAAAATATAAGGTTGGTAGAGTTTTAAACTTTATCGTAAATAACTAGATGTAAATAGGGTCTCAAGTTGTCTCTAATTTGATTAATCGTTTTTTTTTTTGGATTAATTTCTCTAGACAAGATCTATTAAAATGGAATGGTTGGGGTTATAAGGATTCAAAATTCGTTTATACCGGTGATCGAGTCTATTTTACAAATAAACGTTATCCAATTGGTGAAGTAACTCTGCCATACATTATCGATTGGGTTTATGATCAATTCAATATACGTTTATCAACACCGAAATTATCACAAGAATTACCAACTGATGAACAATTACCAAAATCACAAATAACCAATGAAATTTACGAAAAATTAAAACAATTAAATATCGACCATTCAATAAATGGTATAGATCGTTTAATACGTTCCCATGGACAAACATTAAACGATATTTATAAATTAAGATATTCGAAATTTGAACGTATACCAGATATTGTATTATGGCCAAAACAACATAATGATGTTGTGGCAATTGTTAATTTTGCTAATTTAAATAATTTAGTGATTATACCATATGGTGGTGGTACGGCTGTTAGTGGTGCTGTTGAATGTCCAATTAATGAACAACGTACAATTATATCATTAGATACATCACAAATGAATCGTATATTATGGATTGATTATGAGAATTTAACAGCATGTTGTGAAAGTGGCATCATTGGACAAGATTTAGAAAGGGAATTACGCCAACTTGGTTATACAACCGGACATGAGCCGGATAGTTATGAGTTCTCTAGTTTAGGCGGATGGGTTGCTACCAGGGCTTCAGGTAAATTATTCAACAAAAAAAAATGTTTGATCCATTTGTTTTCCAACGGATTTGAACCATTAAGCCGGCATTAGCTGGAATTTAGAGGACGCTTTCAAATCGCTCTACAGAGTGAGCCAAGTGATGAAAGTTTCTGAAATTTGGTATGCACCCATTTTTCCACCTGAACTACATCTGGAAAATATTTTCGTTGTTCTATCAACCCCCGGTGTACGGGGTAGTGCACCCTACTTTCTTATTTTAAATGGAATGGTATATTTTTTATTCCATATTTAGATTCTATGGTAAAAATGAAATGGACTTTGATAACAAGACCTATGGTCTAGCATTAATAGTTTTTCAGAAATTTCAACTTTTTCTGAACATTTTGAATGTGTAGTGTTTTATTAAAACATTCATATCTAGGAAAGTATTATTGCTAGACAATCCAAATATGGAAATCGAATAGTTCAAACTATGCACTTTACGCTAAATTTTATGGAATTAAATTATCTTTCAGCGTTTGGCTGAANAGAACAACGAAAATATTTTCCAGTTGTAGTTCAGGTGGAACAACGGGTGCATAACAAATTTCATCAATTAAAACTCTTTAAACGTCTAATAGGCCAACCACTTGGCTCACTTTGTATGCTTTGTTGAGAATTGTTGGAAAATAAACAATTTATGGGTTGAAATTTACGAAAAAACAAGATTTTCCCTGTAGCTTAGAATTTGTTTGGATTTTTTTCAATGAAATCTATTTAAATGTGTTGCTAACACCCGAGAAACTGGATCAAATCTAAAACTGGTAGAGTTGTGAGAACTAAAATAGAATCGTTGATTTTTCCTTTATTTTTCACTCAAAATTCAAGTATTAGGAGTCGTTTGAAAGAGCATTTCCCCAAATTCTTAAACACAATACAGAAAAAAATTTAACTTTTATTAAATCGATTGTAGGTATGAAAAAGAACGTCTATGGTAACATTGAAGATCTATTAGTTCATGCTAAATTGGTAACACCCGAGGGTGTACTATCGAAAAATTGCCAAGTACCACGTATGAGTTGTGGTCCAGATTTTAATCACATCATAATGGGTTCAGAAGGTTCATTTGGTGTTATAACTGAAGTTATCATCAAAATACGTCCATTACCGAAATGTAAACGTTTCGGTTCGATAATTTTCCCAAATTTCGAAGCCGGCTTGAAATCAATGCATGAAGTTGCAAAAAAACGTTACCAACCAGCATCGATACGTCTAATGGATAATGGACAATTTAAATTCGGTATGATATTGAAACCTGAACAGAATTATTTCGGTTTAATTACAGATGGTATTAAGAAGTTTTATGTGACGAAAATTAAAGGTTTCGATGTTGATACAATGTGTGTTATGACATTGTTGTTTGAAGGTGATAAGAGTGAAGTTGAATTGCAAGAGAAGAAGATTTATGAGATTGGAATGAAGTTTGGTGGTATGCCAGCCGGGGAGACTAACGGCGAACGTGGCTATATGTTAACTTTTGTTATTGCATATATTCGGGTAATTCCCCTATAATTTTTTTAAAATAATTCATTATAATATTGATAATAATTGTAGGATTTAGCGTTAGAACATCGTATAGTTGCTGAATCTTTCGAAACTTCCGTACCATGGGATCGTGCATTAACTCTATGCAATAATGTTAAAAAATGCATCGATATTGAATGTAAACGTTTAGGAATTAAATATTTCATGATAAATTGTCGTGTCACACAAACTTACGATACAGGATGTGTTATCTATTTCTATTTAGCATTCAATCATTACGATTTAGTTAATGATAGAGATCGAGATGATCCGGTTAAATTGCATCATATTTTAGAGGAGAAGGCGCGCGATGAAATTATCAGTTGTGGTGGTAGTATATCGCATCATCATGGTGTTGGTAAATTGAGAAAGAAATGGTATCCGACTATGGTATCGAAGATTGGTGTTGATTTATTTTTGGCAACAAAACAACAATTAGATCCGAAGAATATTTTTGCTACAAATAATTTAATAAAAGCCAAATTGTGATTGAATTCATCACATGAAATATATGAGAATTGCAAATTTTACAATATTTTTCAAATAATTTCCAAAACCGAACCATTCAGGTAAGTTACTATTTGTTTAAAATTGGTACTCAACAACTAGAAATTGCACGGAATTTTCCAAAATTATTAAAAAATATATTCGAAAATTGATAATCTGGAGTTTCAGGAGAGAAGAAGAGTTTAGTTAAACAGACAAGTGTTAAATTATCTCTTTTAATAACCCTTTTGTTTGTTGAGGGGAGCTTTTCTGGGGGTATTTTCTAGGTTTAAGTCCAGATTTTATAATATTCCTATCATTGACTGCTAGTCTTGTAAACGACTTTTTCGAATTGTAAAAATATAGAAAATTCCGGCTTTTTTGGTGAAATTTGAGGCAAATTTGTAGACTAAATTTTCAAACACTCCTCTATAATTTTAGTAACTTCTAGCCAATGAATTCTGAATTGCAATCGTTTTTTAGCAAATTTGGCTACTGATCGTTTTTAAGACAGTTTTAAAACTCTCAGAGTCCAGATTTTGAGATAAATCCAATTGGTTGGTAAACAGTTGGAAAAATGTTGAGGATCTACAGGGTGAACCGAGAGGATGGCCTATTAGCCGTTTAACTATCTGTAGAGAATATTTTCGTTCTATCAACCCCCGATATATGGGGCAGTACACCCTACTTTCTTATTTTAAGTGGAGTTGTATTTTTGATTGCATATTTAGATTCTATGCTGAAATTAATGGAGTTTTTGATAACATGACCTATAGTCTAGCGTTGATAGTTTTAATTTTGAAGTGTTTTATTAAAAAATTTATATCTCGAAAAATATTGTTGCTAGACAATCCAAATTTGAGAATCGAATAGTTCAAATGATGCACTTTATGCTGAATTTTATAGAATTGAATTATCTTTCAGCATTTAGCTGAAATTAATTTTTCTTACAGCCAATTTTCAAAGGCAATATCTTTCTTATTTTAAATCGGATGGTATATGTTTCTTTACACGGTCGGATAGAGAAGAAAATTCTACATCGAATCATATTAGCATTCCCTATACTTATTCTTGATAATTTTTCAGTTATTCGAAATTTTCTATTTATAATAATTTACCGCCTGAAACCAAATACTAAAACATAGTAGGCTTGGCGAAACAATCTTCCATCACAAGTAACATCCAAATAATTGATTATTTTGAGATTTTTTTAATGGAAAATAATCGAAAATTCGACAAATAATGAAATTAAAATTAATTTGATGTTCTTTTCATGTAAAAATTGGCTGAAATCGCTGTAAAAACTTATAAAATAATCACAGTTAACCTTAAAAGTGACAGTTAATGTCAATTTGCCAAGCCTTCTATGTTTGTTTATAGGCGAATTATCAAGTCATAGGTCACTAGACACTAGACACCTTCAAATAAAGTAAACTGACAATTCTGAATAACTGAAAAACTATTAGAGATTGGTATAGGGAATGTTAATACAGTTCGATGCAGAATTTGTTTCTCTATCCAACTGTGTAAAGAAAAATATATGGTTCCGTTTAAAATAAGGAAAATAATACCGTTTGAAAATTACCTGAAAGAAAACTTTATTTCAGCTGAACGCTTAGAGATTATTTAATTCGGTAAAATTTGGTGAAAAATACAGGATTTAGACTATCAGAATTCCAAATTTTAGTTATTCTAACGCTATAGTTTTAGAAATATGAATTTTTCAAAATTTTTAGAAAAAGTCAAAATTGATGGAATACTATTAACTTTAACGTAAGTCATGTTATCAAAGTCCCCTTTAATTTCACCATAAAATCTAAATATGCTATAAAAAATATACCGTTAATTTTCATCAATTAAAACTCGTTAAACGTTTAATAAGCCATCCTCTTGACTCACCCTGTATAGAGAAGTCTCATTATAGAATGAACTATAAGCTTCAAATTTTGGTAAAATAACCTTTAAATCGTCAAATAATTAATAATTTTCAAAACCAAACAATTCAGGTAAGTAGTTTATTTTAAATTACAATTTTTAATAACTCGTAAATTACAAAACTCCATCATTATTGTCTTGATAACATTGTCAATATTATTATGTTTAATCAACATTAAAATACGACCAAAAACAATATGACAAGGTATTTTACTACCGAAATATAAACCATTTTTATCGAACAATATTTGATTGTCGGTTAAATTTTCATAATTTTTACGAATCTCCAATAGATATCCATCGATATTTGTATAATTCATTAGATTTAGATCGAAACTTAAACCACCAAATTTCCACAATTCTAACACCCGCACCAGAAAATTCCTAGTATAATCGGATAGATGAAACCATCGCCAATATAGGGGCGAATTATTAAAAATCTCCCTATATTTAATTTGTTTGATAACAACATTTGTGGGGGTGGAATTGTTGAAAATTCGTTCAAAATCGAATGATTGATGGCGGTGTTTATGGACAATTTGAATGATGTTGATTTGAAAATTCGGATAATTGGATTCGAGCTTTTCAACAAAACCAATAAATCCATCATGTTTCGTTTTAGACCATTCTTCATTATTGTAAATTAAATAAATTGATTGATTATTGAACGTGTTGAATTGATTGCATTTCGACAATTTCAATACAATTTGCGAATCGATCATTGTTATTATCATCAGTGTTAATAGAAATAGAATTATAGCCATCATTATACCAATCAACCAGCACGTATTTAATTGATCTTAAAATAATTCGATAATTGTAAATATTGGGGTGATAATGGGACTTACTTGGCCATTGTGCAAGGATCGAGCGTGCGCCCAAATTGATCTTCTGTACGCGGCTATCACTCCTCTGATTCACCAAATTCGAATCGTTATCATCGATAATGAGTAGAAGTAGTGGATATTGTTCGTTGTTCGCCCGATATTGCACCATTTCTTCGTGTTGATCAACGTGGAAATATTTTCGTTTATCTGTAGGGATCTATGTGATTTTATTTTATAATAATTCTATAATAATTATAATAAAATTGTTAATTTCCGTAGGTGTTCAATGTGTTGTGGAAAATTAACGGATAGATAGAAAAAAAATGGCAATGTCATTGCAAAAAATATTTATTTATTATGTGTTGCTACTGTAATTTTATTTTTTTGTTTCGTTCCATAAATCTCATGTTTCTATTTTCCGATTCATTAAAATTCGTAATTATTTTATTGGTTTTGTTTTATGAATTAGATTCGTACATGTTTCATTGTTTTAATTAAATTTAAACAATCGTAACTTAGTCGAACGATTTCGTTTTTAGTTGTCACACGGTAATTTAAATCGTAGTCGGCCGTGACATTGTCAAATATGAGGCAATCTACGACACTACCTGAACAAAACAGCCAATGGGGTAAATTAAATATCGAATTTGTCTGCAATTATCTAACAGCTTGGTTTATTTTAATAAATAGACAACAAATCCCGACATAGAGTGCTGTGGAACAATTGTTATTTCTATTGTTGCTTAATAATGGTAATTATTTATATTTTTAATTGAATTTTGAATAAAATTCTCGACATCTTTTTCCTTATCTCCGTTTTTCCATATTTTTCAATTAAATTTCGTGATAGAAATGCAATAATTAATAATAAAAACAAAATGAATAAACGTGTGACAAATGATAAATGGCAAATGTTTCTTGGCACGCTATGCTTATTTTAGATAACATTTTTCTGTTGTAACATAATAGTGTACAACGCTATTTAAGTTCGCAGTAGCCTATGATTTTGCGAACGTATGTCAGCTTCTTATTTCAATGCAATCTGCATTACCGACAATCTGTTTAAACAAGAGCATGTCGGTATTGCAGATTGCAGAGTTGAAATAAGAAGCTGACATACGTTCGCAAAATCATAGGCTACTGCGAGCTTAAATAATGTTGTACTGTATACTGGATGATCCAATGATGGAGGTGTACCACTATACAGAGTGAGCCAAGTGGTTGGCCTATTAGACGTTTCTGAAATTTGGTATGCACCAATTTTTCCTCCTGAACTACATCTAGAAAATATTTTCGTTGTTCTATCAACCCCCAGTGTACGGGGTAGTGCATCCTACTTTCTTATTTTAAATGGAATGGTATATTTTTTATTCCATATTTAGATTCTATGGTAAAAAAGAAATAGACTTTGATAACATGACCGATGGTCTAGCGTTAATAGTTTTTCAGAAATTTTGATTTTTTCTGAAAATTTTGAATTTGTAGTTTTATTAAAAAATTCATATCTTGGAAAGTATTATTGC
>JACDRQ010000633.1:0-27534 GCA_013841215.1 Hycleus cichorii
GACTTCTGAAACTTATTTTTCAATATACTAATTTATGAATTTACGGAAATTTAATAGAAAAATGGTGACTCGTCGATTTTGTTAAACATAGAACGCAATCTTTAAATTATTTTATACTCTTTTATTTGTCATTGGTTCAATATAAAGGTGCAAAATTTGAAAACAATCAATGATCTAAAAACAATTCTTTTGTTATGGTCACCTGCTATTCAATTGAAACACCAATTTTATAAACACAAAGTAACTAAATTAGTAAGAGGCTAAATTAGTGAAAATAGTTAAGTGAGTGAATTTCATGTTAAAATTGTGAAAATAATTTCTATTACATTGGCGATTTTATTTCCATTGAACTTTAACGAGGGGATTTTTATTTTCTCTGTTGGCTGCAATGGTTGTCATTGTTTTTATTTAAAGCATTGTCGAAACGGTGGCAAAATAAAACACTGTTGACTAATCTATTTTCTTGAAAAGTAGCGCCTGAATTTTCTATTCGTTAATATACGAAGATTTAATAGGAAAATGGCGACTCGTCGATTTTGCTAAACATAGGACGCAATCCTAAAATTATACTCTTATAATGTTATTTGTCATTGGTTCTATATAACGGCGCCAAATTTCACAACAACCAATGATCTAGGAACAGTGCTTTTATTATGTCACCTGATAATTCAATTAAAATACCAACTTTATATACGTAAAGCAACTAAATTAGTAAGTTACATTAGTGAAAACGAGTTCGGTGACTGAATTTCAAATTAAAATTATCAAAATAATTTCGATTAATTAGGCGATTTTATTTGCCTTGTGGCAATTTTTTGTTGGATTCCGCCCAGTTGGACTTTAATGGTTCAGGGGATTTTGATGGTTTTTCATTCTCTCGATTGGCTGCAATGGTTGTCATTGTTTTTATTTAAAGCATTGTGGCAAAATAAAATCTGTTTGTTTATTCGAGCTAGCAAATGCTGCGAGAATTGTTTCAATATTTTCATAAATATTTCCATTGTTTAATAAAATTTAATTATTTGACGATATTTGTATGAAAAAAAATGGAATAATCGATATAAATCAATAGAAAAATTCGTAAAAATTAGCAGTATTAATTGTAGTGTTGTTATCGTTCCAGGTGTTCATAATTGTGAGAATTTCTAATAAATCGAAAATAAATGGAGAATAAATCTGACGATATTGTTGAAAATCAAGTCGATCGTGTCTTATTAGAGGAGACTTTCTACGTTTTAACAAAGAAGAATTGTGTATTTCGTGTACGTTTAACGAATTCTGGTATTTATTTGATAAAAGAAAGTGAAAATAATATTAAAGAACAATTAATACCAATACAGGATATAATCGGTTGTCGTTGTTTACGTAGCAAGAAACAATCAAAGAATTGTTCCTGTCAATCAATTAGCGGTGGTACATCATTTAATAATTTAAAAGTCGTTGAAGAGAACTCCAACGATTTAGATGATACAGATATTAGTGCATATTTATATATTTATGCTTATTTATTAATCAAAAACAATAAACATATGAAACGTGAACGTACAATAATTACATTACGTTTTCGTTCATTTGATAAATATGAAGACAATAATAAAGAGGCACAACGTTGGCGTACAATTATTAAGAAATTAGTTAAAGGTGAACAAATAACAACAAATCATATTATTGATTTTTCGTTAATTAGTAAATATAAAGAGGATAGACGTTTATTGGTATTATGTAATCCGAAAAGTGGTCCCGGTAAAGGGCGTATAATTTTTCAACAGAAAATCGTACCGATTCTACAAGAGGCCGAAATACCGTACGATTTACATATAACGAAACATGCAAATTTCGCTAGAGAATTCGTTAGGACTTGTAATATTCATCAGTGGACTGGTATTGTTGTTGTAAGTAATTTGATATCATTAATTAACCGAACATTTAAATATTATCGGGTCTATTATGATTAAAAGATGGAAAAAATGCGATAAAGACAATTTAAACTGTCGTCACTATTCAATTATTTTGATTATTTTCGATAATTATAGACCTTGGTGCATTTGAAACATGTTTAAAGATAATTTCTGTTGTTAATTTTATTTTCTACCTTGTCATTTTATTTTTTAATTGTAAATATTTTAGTTGTTCTAACCTTCAAATTCTTTTTGTTTGTTGTTTTCCTTGTTTGTCATTTGTTTACAGTTTCCGTAACAATGAAAATTGCTTTTATTCTATTTTATTTTTTAATTATTTCTTTAATTAACGACTACAACATTTCAGTATCATTAATTTGAATGATTGCGAATAAGAATCGACCTTGTTTACTTTTCTTTGTTTTATTCTCATTCAGAAAAATCCTTCAATTGATATTTTAACATCCAGTCTTTCGAAAGAAAGAACAATTTGTTGAATTTCCTCTTTTAGAATTAGTATATTAACAAACAAGTTGTAAAAGTAATGGTTTATTACACGGTTTCATAATAAATAGCTTATACTATTATTTTCAATATTTCACCCATTTTTGAAACAAAAGTAAGCTCTTGGCGTTTAGGGAATTTATCGTTTTGATAAAAAATTGTGATAACATTGCTACATAATTTTTGAATACATAAAATATAAATTATTCAAAAGCTTCTACAGTATTGTAAAATATACAAGATGTTGTTTCACAGCGCTGTTGGCCATGCTTTCGTAACATGGAGTCGTAACTTTGTTCATACTTTACTACCTTCGACAAATTATTCAATGAAAAAACAAGTTATGACAAAATCAAGTTATGACGCTTCATCTTGGCCACTGACGAGGTGAAACGTAAATGTCAAATAATTATAATGATAACATTATTTGACATCTATGACTTCATTTACCAAAATTAATTGAATGAAATAATCATTTGATAGATTATACAGTGTGCGTCAAAAGTTCCGCATAATATAAATAATTCTTTTATTTATTAAAATTTAGAAAAAATTTTTTTTTTAAACTAGAACCCCTATTTTTGATTTTATGTTCAGGTTTTTTGGCGTTCAGTCATGTAAAATTTGTAGGGGGTTACATAAGAAAATTTTTGAAATAAAACTTGCGAGAAAGTGTTTTTTTCGTTCTTGCCTGGAAAAGTGCGCTTTTAATACTGCACCTCTCTCCTGCTGAACAAAATTTTGAAAAATTAGCGCCCTTGTTTGGGAATTTTTAGGTTTTTATTTGAGAAATTTCGTCTTTAGCGAGCAGTTTTGATTTGATTACAATGGACATTTTTGAAAAATTTGGCACTTTTAGCCAAAAATTGAAAGATTTTAGTGGCAATTTTCCGTTTTATTTTGAAAATTTTCCAGTAATCTACATAGTTTTGATCAAATTTTGAAAAAAAACTCGCAATATTTCAATAAGTTTTGCTTAATTTAGAAAATTTTTCACTGGGTTATTTAGTTATCCAAATTTGCACTGTTGATTTTGGGAAAATTACACAGATAGTCTAAAATTTCAAGAATATAAAGAGAAATTTGGGAAATATAGCGCTCTTGTTCTAGAATTTTATACGGAGCAGTTCTAATTTATTTGATTTTAATGGATTTTTTGAAAAATTTGGCAATTTTAGTCCAAAACTGGAGGATTTTAGCAAAAAAAAGATTATCGTATTCAAAATTTGGAAAAAGAGTTCTAGAAATTTAAAATTTTAGCACTTTTAGTTCAAAATCGGAAGATTCTAGAGAAGAATTTAGTGTTACTGTGAAGATATTCTACCTTTCTCAATTGCCATAATTAAAATTCAAAAAAAGAATAGAATTACAATATTTTGATCGATTATTTTTAATTTTGAAAAATATTCAATAGATTATCTTGAAAATTAATTGGCAATAAAAAGAATTTTATCACCATATCTTTCAAGTTGAGGCCAATTCAAAAGACATTTTTAAAATAGAATAAATGAATCGTTATCAGGGGCGTCCTGAGGATGGCGCCCCAAGGAAATTTTTACATCATTGCTCCCCTACAAAAAAAATAAATAATTGGGCTATTGTTTCACAATTTTACGATTTTCATGTGAGAAATTTCGTTTTATATCGGACAGTTTTGATTTATTTGGTTTTAATGGAAATTTTTGAAAAATATAGCACTTTTAGCCCAGAATTTCGTCTGTATTGTTCACGCATTTTTATTTCTAAAATTTTTAGATTTTATTGAAAATATTTGCTTTAGATTTATAAATATTTCTGCACTCTAGACTGTTATAATCAAAATATTTTGAAAAAGTAACCTTTTGCTTTAATAAAATTAATATTTAAGTATTATTTTAAGATAATTTAATGCTTTTAGGTTAACATTTCAAGATTCGTTTAATAAATTTTGCTCCTATTAGTTCATTCTTTTCGGTGAAAATTTGAAGATATTTGTAAGAAAACTCGAATTTATTTGAAAAATTAAATTGAATTAGCTCATTTTTTATTGCTTTAATAAAGCAAATTTGTCAAAAAGTTGTATTTTTTGTGTATAAACAGAACGAAAGTTTCATAATTTCGCCCCATAATTTGAACTCAATGTTGATTAGATTAAAGAATTCAGTTCAAAAATTATTGTAAAATTCAATTTTTTTTTCCACTTTTAACAATTCAATAATGAAGTTTGTTAAAAATTATATTTAGATAGTGTTTGGAAAAAATTAGTTTAAAATTCGAAAATCCAACTCAAATAAGAAATTGAAAGTTTTCAAATAGATTTATCTTATTTTGCGTTGGAAATCAACTCATTTTGAGATAAAAAGTAATGAAGGAATGGATATGTTTAAACTACATTATGTAATATTTTATTTTTTCAAAGTTGGCAGTTATATTTTTATCACTTAGATTAAATGGCAGCTATCAAGCTGCTTCAAAGGAATTATTTTATAATTTCCAATTTAAATTGTATCAGTTATATTGTTTTAGTTGCAATAATTTTAATTTTATTAAAAAAAATGTAGCAAGGTCATCAGTCGTTATTTTTTAACTAAATAAATTATTAAGAGTTATAAAGACTAAGGAACCTAAGCACAGTTGAAATGATTTTTGAAATTTTGGTTGTCATGTTAGTGATGCCAATTGTAATAAAACTCCCTAAATTGCTTCAGGGGGTCCATTTTTATTTTATAAAACGGGTACAAAATAAGAAAAATAGCTTAAATCTTTTCAGAACTCAATACCTAAAACTTGTTTTTCAGTAAACTAATTTCGAACATTTTAGTAATACTTCTGCTTCATAATAAGTGGGCCGTTATCGGTTTTTATTTTATTCAAAGTAAGTGAGTCATTACCGACTTTCATCATTAATTAATTATTATTATTATAATCAATTAATTAATATAATATATAGTTACGTTCGACTTCCAGATGGCTATGCTTGTCGTTATTTGAATAGTGTCATAGCTTGTTTCACACGAATAAACAAGTAATTGGTTCAAGCTACGACGCTACATAAAACTAAGTCATGGCTAATTGCGAGATTATTTATCGTTTATATACTCCATTGAGTTTTTATAATGAAACAGTTTTTATTGTTTATTTTCAAAAGGTCGGCGGTGATGGTATCGTATTTGAGGTAATAAATGGCCTATTTGAACGTAGCGATTGGTTAAAAGTAACAAAAACAATACCAATTGGTGTTATACCAGGTGGTAGTGGAAATGGATTAGCACGTAGTATAGCTTATTATTGTTCGGAACCATATTTACAATCGCCAACATTACCATCAGCATTAGCTTGTGTTCGTAATAATTGTGCAAAAATGGATTTAGTACGTGTTGAAACAACATCACAAATTTTATATTCATTCTTATCAGTTGGTTGGGGCCTATTATCAGATATTGATATAGAAAGTGAACGTTTACGTATGTTTGGTGGACAAAGATTCACAATATGGTCAGTAGCTAGATTGATTAGTTTAAGAAGTTATGGTGGTAAATTATGGTATTTACCAACTGACGAACCAATCGAACCAACAAAAATTGAATTTCCTGTAAATATGGGTGGTGGCGGTGATGGTAGTAGTACATTAGATTTACCATCAGAAGTACATTTAGAAACTCTAGTATGTAGTTTTTTTTTCTGCAATTTATTTAAAATTATATATACAATCGTATTCTGTAACGTGTTTGGTAATTCGTTAGTAAGCCAGCGCTGAATGGAGTTTGACAGTATCTTTGAATATAGACAGTCGTATTCTATAACTTGTTTGTAGATCGATTTAATAATCTGTTTTATTCTTGTCTCTTTTCAATTCTAAAGAGTGGGATAATCTAATTTAAAAGAGGCAGATAGCGAAACAGAGCAGAAGGAGAAAGAGATAGACGGAGGGTTTGAGAAGAAGGGTGCCAGGGACAAAGCGCGCTGCAGAACTAAGGAAGGGTGACATCGGCTGGCAAAGAAAGAGAGAGTTGGAAAGGGGAGTGACGGCGGGGTGGGGGGCAAGAAAAACAAATAGGGAAGAAAAAGCGGGAATAATAGAGACATTCAAAAATAGATAGAGGGGGAGAGGAAAGACAGGTAGAAAGGAAAATGCGAGGGAACAGAGAAAAAGTGAATTTGCATTCTGTCACTTTTTGTACATTCGTTATCATAACAACGTTTTGAATAATCTGTTTTGTTGTTGCCCCTTTTCAATGGGAAATTATAGTTCAGTAGAGACAGATAGTGAGGCAAGAATAAAGCAACTTATTCAAAATATCTAGTTGATCTCCAACATTGTCATGGTGAATCTCTAAAGAGTTGGAGAATACAACTTCATTTTAAATTTAGAACAGAACCGGAAACGCAAAAAAATGAATCAACGAGTACAAAAAAAAGAAGTAATATGGTCAACTTTTCTTCAATTGTCTAGAAAGCTAAGAAGCTTACTGGAAGGGGTTTCAATTTGCTCCATATAGCAAAAAAATAATCACGGAAAAATTGAGAATATTACCTTGATCAAAAAGTTTCAGGTATGACTATCTCAGTTATCCAATTTGAGGATAGCTCTGTTTGTTAGGTGGCGACAACTGTCGTAAATTTGAATCGAATTTGTATTAAATTTTGCTTTAAAAACGTCTTGAACGGTGCGGAAACTATTGAAATGTTGGCAAATTATTTCGGCTGCGATATTCTATGGAAACCAAATTTGTATGTGTGGTGGGAACGCTTCAGAAGTGGACGTAAGTCCATCGAGGATGGCGCAAGCGTTCTTGCTGGGTCAGACAGTTAAGAAGGAGTACTATTTGGGAGTTATGAGACGTTTGTGTCCGGAGTTGTCGGCAAACAAGTCGTGAATTTCGCACCAATGTTATCCGCAACCAATGGCCACTACATTCGCCTGATTTGGCACCCTGCTGTCGGCTCAAAAGACGAGTTTAGACAAAAATCGAAAACGATTCTAATGGTCTAAAACTGCATATCATAATGTCTTGAGAACTAGTTCAAGGGACCAAGGAACTGGTTCAGGGGTCAAGGGGCATATGTGCGATAGAGAGTAGTACTTAAAAGTGGACAAGATCGATTTTCACCAATAAATTTATATTTGTAATTTTTTGAATAAATTCCTGGAAATTGACCATGGTGGCAGTGATTAAATTCTAGGGAAAGTATGAATTTTGTTCTGAAAAAAAGCATGTGCTCCTTGATTTTCTTCTATAATTCAAAGTTCAATTGGAATTTTTCTTAATTACTCTTTCTAAAGCTTCTATATTCATTACAATATATTTTTTGTATTTCATTCTCTCTATCTTCCCCTGTTTTCTGTCTCTCTCTAACATTCTATTCCTTTCTGTGTCTCACCCGATCTATCTTTCTTCCTATCTAACAATAAGTGTCTCTGTGTCTGCTCCCATCTGTCTGTCTAAATCTCTCTTTCTCTCTGTTCCTATCACATTTTGCTCTCTATTTGTCGCCACTCTCTGCGTCTCTCCCCTTTTCTAACCTTTTCACCGTTTGTTGTTTTCTCTCTATCACTAGCTCTGCCTCTCACTCTCTCTTGCTTAAGTGCCCAAAAATTGTAGCTACGCACTGTTTAAAATGTAGACTAAAATCGATAAACTATTTGTCAAAAGAACTTTCTGATGTTCCAATTCATGCTTAAAGTGACAACATTAAGGAAAAAATATGATTATAAAGGGCTCAACCCTCCGTTATTTCAATTTTTTGCGTTAAAATTGCCGCTCGTCTTTTTGGATTTATGTGGAGGGTAGAAACATTGAAATCTAAACATAACTATATACGTTATTGCATTAAAAAAGGTAGAAAAACAGAATTAGAAACAGCGCTATTAAATTTTGCAGAAATCCGCCTTTACGGCATAAAATTGCAGTTGACCAACTTAATAGAAATGATGAAATTAAAGAGACTGATCTATTCAAGAAGATTATTACAGTGTTGTTATGGTTACGAATCTATTAAAGTTGCAGAATAAAAACCCTCTTTCTGTCTTTTTTTCTCGCCTTTTCCTCCCTATCTTACTTTTTTACTCCCCTTACTCTCTCCCTTTCAAATTCTCATTTTATCCGCCGGTTTTTCTCACTAGTTCTCTCTCTCGCTTTATCTGTCCTTCTTACTCCCCCATCTCTTTCTCTAGCACTATCTCTCTTTCTTTGTCTGTCGGCTGCCTCTCTGTCTGTGCCTCTTACTCTCTCTTTTTCCTTCTCCTCTAGGCATCAATGCCTATCTTTATCGAACTACATTATCCTACTCTTTAAAATTGAAAACAAACAAGAATAACACAGCGTTGTCATAGTAACGAATCATCAAAAAGTTTCAGAATACGACTAGGGTTTTTTTCCAAAATTATCTTTACTTTTTTTTCTCTGTTTTAATTCTAGACTGGCCGTCAACGATTAGATTCATGGTACAGTGCAGCATCGAAGAAAAGTGCATATTTCTCAGCTACTGGTAGTTTTTATCAATCAACAACTGATAGTATTGGTGATAATGGTGTAGATGATAATGATCGTTTAAGAATGTATGGTCCAGCACCAAGATTACCATGTTTAACAGCACCATTACCATCAACATGGAAATGTATCGAAGGAAGATTTATAATGGTACATGCATCGTATCAAACCCATTTAGGTGAAGAATGTTTATTCGCACCAGATGCTAAATTAAATGATGGTACAATATGGTTATTAATTGTACATGGTAATGCAACACGTACACAATTATTACAATTTCTATTAGGTTTAAATAGTGGTGCACATTTAAATATTTTAACAAAAAATGGACCAATTGAATTTCTACCAGTTAAAGCATTCCGTATTGAACCGAATTTAAATGAACGTGGCTATATTACAGTTGATGGTGAACATGTTGAATATGGACCTATACAAGCTGAAATCTTTCCAGAATTAGCAAAAATTATGATTCCCTGATCGATAGCTACAATTCCTCAACAAATTAATGATGATAATTATAATAAGAGGAAACGAAAAAACAAATCAAAGGTTGTTATATTATCATCACCCGAACCACTTTTAATTCGATTTGATAACATTTAAAATATTATCAGGTCAATCAATATTTTAAAAAAAGATGGCGATATTGACTAGAATTTTCCTATTGTTGTTGATAATGTAAATTGATGTTTTAGACAGTGGTGCCAACAAACAAACGCTCAATATACAGGGTGAGTTCAGACATTGGCCTGTTACAAGTATAAGAAGTTCTAATTGATGGAAATTTCTGAAATTAGGTTTACAGTTGTTTTCATTGCTCAATTAATTTTAAATGGAATAGAATATTTTTTATTGAATATTCAGATTATGGTGAAATCGAAGGAGACTTCAAAACATCACTATAGTCTACCGTTAATAGTTTTCAGGAGTTTTTACTTTACAAGGTTTGAAAGAGTAAAAAATTCTGAATCGAACCGTATTAGCATCTCCGATACCCATCTCTAATAATTTTTCAGTTATTTAAAATTTTCAATTTCGTTCATTGAATCTAGTCGCCTTTGACTGAATAATTCGTTTATAAACTATGAAGAAGGCTTAGCAAAATTATATTTGAGGTTAATATTGAATATTTTACATCGTTTTCAGCAATTTCAGCAAATTTTACATGAAAAAAGAAGAATTAAATGAATTAATTACCAACTTCTGCTATTATTTTCTATTAAAAAAATATATAAATAATTATGTAATGTCAATTGACACAATTGAATTGAAAGTTGTTTTTCTAAGCCTTGTTTTTTTTTCAGGAGAAAAATTACCTGAAATTGAAAATGTAAAATAGAATTAGAGATAACTCTAGTTCGATACAGAATTTTTTCTTTATCCAACCGTGTAAAGAAATATAGGGTGTCCTATTTAAAATAAGAAAGATATTGCAGTTTGAAAAGTGACTGAAAGAAAATTTTATTTTAGCTAACCGCTGAAAGATAATTTAATTGTAGAAAATTTGATCAAAAGCACATAGTTTGTGCTGTGATTTTCAAATTCTCATCATTTAATAGCAACAGTTCCGAAGATACGAATTTTTTCATCAAACAAAACCAAAAATTTAAGAAAATTAAAATTCTATTAACGCTAGACCATTAATTGTTATTAAACTACCCTTTAATTTCACCATAAAATCTAAACAAGCAACAAAATAAGAAAATAGATTGTACTACCGCTTGTACATACAGTTGATAGAACAGTGAAAACATTTCTATAGTGAATCCACTGGTGCAGTAGAAAGTTTTGAATTCGTTGCCAACCCTATAGTTCAAGGACAAATAACATTTATATGGAAATGTATGGTAAAATTTAGATTCTTAAGTTGGTGTCACTGAAGAACTAAACGATACTCGTTTGTTTATTGATCAACAATATAACTTCAAATTTTATGTTTCTTAACATGTTTCTTTTTTATTTTTAATGAATTTTGTTTTAAAATGCCTTCTTTACTTTGTTTTGTTGATTTTTATTACGTTTTACTGAATTTTTTTGTGTAATATGCCGTTTTATTATTATTTAATTAAATTTCCCGCTTTTAAGTGTCAAATTCAACACTTTCCACTACATCTCTAGATTTACTATAGAAATTGTTCGGGTGGCAAGACAATTATACGCTATTCACTCACTGAATGTAAGATTTCATTTGAAAAAGTGTCATTGGTTCCCTCTTTAGGTGGAAAATTTTAATTTATTACCAACTAAGTATACATAAAGTTATTATTTTAGTTACATAATTGAATTTTTAAATTGACAGAAAAATTACTGGACTTAAAAACGTAGAGATTTTACTACTTCAGTAAGTGAATTTCGTAGATAAACCACATTTGAAAAACTTCTCAAAACTTCTAACCTTTAACGACCCATCTGCGTGACACACCCTGTATAATATCAAATATTTTCAGATTTGAATTTGTTTATTGATTCCATATGCGATGATATTTCACAATTGATTGCATTATCAAATTTCGTGATAATTTATGCTAATCAAAAAATATTAATTGCATTTTCGCTATTTAATAGTCGTATTCTCGATTTTTTGACGATTCGTTACCATAACAACGCTGCAGATCAACAATCTGACTATTTACAAGTCAGTCATTTGTCAAATTGAAAAGAGACAAAACTAAAATGATCTGCATTGTTATGGTAACAAATCGGCAAAAAGTTACAGAATACCAACGTAAGACTTGCAATACATTTCCAATAAAAATACAATCTTCCAAATATTAGTAAAATACGTTAATTTTGTAAATTTGTTGGATTTAAATCAATTTCAGGGAGTTTATTTTAATTTTAAATTGGAACAATTTTACTAATTTCCCTCTCAATTATTTAATAATAGCGTTAAATTTTAAATTAATAACTATTGAATGCACTATTGAAAGCAATATTTCAATGTAGCTTTATTATAAAACAAATATAGCTAAACCATAAAATTTTGTAACAAAATAAGGGTATTTAGTATCTTATTTATAGAAGTATCAGAATAGTTTTTGAAAACTATGAAAATATTGATAACAAATATTTTGATTGCAAAATTGACATCAAAATTATGATTTTTGTTATTGTCCAAATACGGAAATGTTTATTGATAAGAATCGATAAGAGAGTGATTGTAAAAATAACATTTTTTCCCATATTTTCGTATATTTCCACTGCTATTACGAATTTTTTCATTTCCAAAATACAATCGTATTCTGTAACTTTTAACGATTCGTTACCATAACAACGCTGAAGATCGGCAGTCTCTTCTACAATTCCTTCAAATGTAAAGTTGAAGAGTCGAGTATAAAACAATCGTCTCCGGTGTTGTTATGGTAACGGATCGTCAAAAAATTAGAGAATACCAATGATAGTCGTGATTCCTGAGGGGGTCTCTTATTGTTATTTGTTATTGTTATTCTATTTGTTGTTGTTTGTAGTTGAATAATTGCCGATTGTTTTTAAAGATAAGTGCACAAAAATTGGAAATATTACTGAATTTTAAGGACCCGCATCAGTGAGACGAGAAACTTTTCAAAACAACCCTACTCGTTTATTTTCCAACGGATTTTAATGATCTAAACAGCATTTGAAAGAGCATTTCAAGGAATAGAGCAGTTAATATCTGGTTTTTGAAATTCGGATGCAGTTTGGAGTTACAGAAGGAAATATAAAAGCATGTTTTTTAACGTTTTCTTACTTTTTTTTTATATTTTCCCTCATAACTTCGCAAATATTGATAATTTTCTAATGACTTTCGCAAAACTATAGGAAATTAAGAGCGCTTTACAAATCTGCAAGGCATTTTTCGATCGCATTGTTAGTTTTCCGGAAAATTGATGAAACATTTAGATATTTTAATTTGATTTTTTACGTACAGTTTTAAATTTAGACAATTGAACCAGGGCTCGTTTGAAAGCTAATGAAAAAGAGATTATTTTGGAATTTCAAAAACTGGGTATTAACTGCCTTGCTCCTTGAAATGCTCTTTCAAATGCCGTTTAAATCATTAAAATCCGTTGAAAAATAAATTAGTAGGGTTGTTTTAAAGAGTGACATATTTTCTCGCCTCACTGATGCTGGCTCTTAATAAATTTATTTAATAAATTATCAATGTTTAACATGTAATATATTTGTATAAAGAATAATCTAGGTGAAGGCTGTGAGCTGTTGGTAATAAATTAAATATTGTTTTGGTTGTTATAATTAGAAATAATCATTATCAGCTTTAATTATTTACATAAATATTTTGTGCTCAATTTTTTTTGCAAAATATTCAATTTTGAAATTATTAATGATAATGATAAATAATAAAACAAAGTATTTGTTTAATAAAGAAAAATCAAAAGGGAATTTATCTCTGTATTTAAAACATACAATTATTGAACGATTAGAAGAAATAAAACTATTTCTTATAAAGATATTCGAAATTGTTCTAAACCTTGTAACAGTTTTGACATTTGATCATCAACATTGGACTCTTCTGAATTCAAATTCAACTTCATCATTTGCAAATCACCAACACTAACATCTTTATTTTGAGAGAATACGGAGATTAAAATATCGACAATCTAAAAAAAATACAAAAAAATTATTATTTTCATTTCTTCAAACATAGAAAGTGAGTCTTTGCGGAACTAGTTCGGCAAAGTCGTAAGTAATGAACAGTAGTTTTTCTACGACGATAGGACAGAAAAGTAATCCACCAATTAGAATGAAGAATTTCGCGCCATTATCTACCTTCGACCGAAATAGTCTCAAATACAAGCAAAAAATTAACAGTTTCCGTCAAATTATAGAAGAAAATGATATATCGAGTATACCATGTTAATCCTGCTCGCAGTATGGTGTGACTTTTGTGAGCGTAGGTCGCTTTTTGTTTCGACCGTTTGTCGGTAATGCAGATTACTGTCGATCAATGAATTTCTTTCAAAATTTGTAGCATTTTATTTTATTTTTAATTTATTTGTGCAAATAGATGAAATATCAAATGAGAATTTGATTTTTTATTTATTCACAATTTAGTAATCTGCATTACCTACATTCCCCACAAAGTTGATTTTAAAAATATCTCAAGAATCTATGATGGAGAGGGTCTGTGGAGATCATTTCTAGCAAAATTTGAGCCTTGTAGCTTATTTGAAACTTTGTCAATCAATTTGAAGATTCGTTTTTCTTTATGTTATTCTCAAATGTGGTGAAAAATTAACTAAATAAATAAGTAAATTAGAGCCATTATGGAGTCATTGTGAGTTCTTGGACCAATTTTCCAATGAGCTATGGAGTTCAAATTTTGTTAAAACATGATCCTTCTATTAATCCTTAGATTATTTTTTAAATTGTTTACTAAATAATGGAATTTCTCGTCTAATTGTAAGGTTAAACACTTGACATATACAAGATGAGTCAAGAGGATGGCTTATTATTAAAACTAGAAAAAACTCTTATTAATGGAAACTGAAAAATTACGCCTGAAATCTAACCTATAAAATCTAAATTGAGAAAAATTAGATAATATTTTTTAATTAAATGATAATTTGACAGACTATACAGAGAGAGCCAAGTGGTTGGCCTATTAGAAGTATAAGAGAACTTAATTGGTGAAAATTTCTGAAATTTGGTATAGGTACACCCGTTTTTCCACCTGAACTATACCTGCAAAATATTTTCGTTGTTCTATCAACCCCCGTATGTATGGGGTAGTGCAGCCTACTTTCTTATTTTAAATGGAATGGTATATTTTTTATTCCATATTTAGATTCTATGATGAAAATGAAATGGACTTTGATAACATGACATTAATGGTTTTTCAGGAATTTCGACTTTTTCTGGAAATTTTGATTTTAGTGTTTGATTAAAATTGAAAAATTCATGTGTTTGAAGATATCGTTGATAGATAATTAAAATTTGGAACTCAAATAATTTAAACAATGTACTTTACATTAGATTTTTCAGCATTTAGCCGAAATGAATTTTTCTTTCAGCCAATTTTCAAAATGCAATATCTTTCTTATAAATGAAAAGATATATTTTTCTTTATAATGTTAGATAGAGAAAAAAATTCTGCATCGAACTGTATTAGCATTCCCTATGGCTATCACTGATTGTTTTTCAGTTATTTAAGATTTTCAATTTTCAATAGTTTTCTCCCCAGTCTGAGATTGACTAGTGTCTAGTTGTCTATGACTTAATAATTCACCTATAAAGAAATGCATAGGAGGCTTAGCAAAATGACATTAACTGTCACATTTGAGGTTAACAATGATTATTTTGTATGTTTTTTCAGCGATTTCTGCAAATTTTACATAAAAAGATAATCCAATTAATTTTAATTTAATTATTTGCCAATTTCTTCTGTGATTTTTTAATTAAAAAATATAAAAATAATCAATTATTTCTATGTTAATTGCGACAGAAGATTCTTTCGCTAAGCCTACTATGTTTTACTATTTCGCTTCAGGGGGTAAATTATTGGAAATCGAAAAGATTGAATAACTGAAAAATTATCAAGAATAGGTATTGGGAATGCTAGAGAAAAATATACCATTTTGTTTAAAATAAGAAAGTTATTGCGCTTTGCAAATTGGCTGACAGAAAAACTGATTTCAGCTAAACGCTGAAAGATAATTTAATTCTATTGAATTCAGGGCAAAGTACATTGTTTGAACCATTTGATTCGGATTGTCTAACAACAATGTTTTCCGAGATATGAATTTTTTAATAAAACACTACAAAATCACAATTTGCAGAAAAAGTCGAAATTCCTGAAAACTGTTAACGCTAGACCATTGGTCATGTTATCAAAGTCTATTTCATTTTTATCATAGAATCTAAATATGGAGTAAAAAATACACAATTGCATTTGAAATAAGAAAGTAGGGTGCACCACCCCATACACCGGGGGTTGATACAATAACGAAAATATTTTCCAAAACGGGTGCATACCAAATTCCAGAAACTTTCATCAATTAGAACTTGTTATACTCTTCTAATAGGCCAACCACTTGGTTCACTCTGTATATTTTATAATAATGATAATTTACCAATTGTAATTCGGCCCGGACTTGGATCATTTCAACTGACCCCTCACGCCAACTTTTATGCAACAATTGCAATTTACTTTTAGCCAATTGCAACGGATTCTTTCCATAAATATCCAATTTCCTAACATCAGCACCGGCATTCAATAATAACGAAATTATCGACAAATTGTGCGTACAAGCCGCCACATGCAGGGGTGTATTCCTTAACGAATCACATTTATTCGGATCAGCACCATTATTCAATAAACATCGGACAATATCTGTGTAGCCCTTACTGGCTGCTATATGTAGCGCACCACGTCCATAATCGTCCGTGTAGTTGGGACTTGCCCCCAGGGCTAAATTGGCTTTAACGGCTTCAAGATTATTTTTGGAGGTTGCACACAATAATCTCAAATCTCGCAGATTGTTTAAACGATGCTTGATTGTTGCATTTGCTTTGTATTTTTGTGACTTCATATCAATATGTAAATTGCATTGTTTATTTGTTTTATTTAATTCACTATCACTATGTGATGATGATGATGATGATGATGATGATGACGACGATGATGATGAAGATGATGATGATGATGATATTGGCGTAATTTTTGGCATTTTATTTTGTAATCGATTTCATCCAAAATAAACAACTTTTCTTATGTTTGATTACAACAATTGCGACATTTATGTTGACAAGGTTATGTAAACAAATCAACGTTGCCAAATTTAAGCCTAACAATTTAATATTTTCATAGAATTGTGTGTGATGTGACTGCAAACTTATAAACGAACAATACGGTTATAAATGTACTATTAGAATTACTAAACTTTTTAATTTGCAATTAAATCAGTGGATTAATTAAATAATAATAATTGTAATGCACAAGTTGGCAATGATGTACAAGATGTAGACACGCATTGACGTATGCGGCTCTAGTAATTTCCCAGAGAGAATAGCCAATGCTTGAAAATCGGTCGAATCAGCGCCTCTATTAACGAGTTAAGTGAATCAACTCTTACGCGGCAAATTTGAAATAGTATATCCCTAATTTTCCTTTGTTTTTGAATTTATAGGTAAAGAAACAGCATCAAATACAAATTACATTTGACTTTTCTTGAAATTGTGCCCGAAAACGTTCTTCAACCTATTTTCTTTTATTTTAATTTTCCGGAAATCTAACGGGCCTATCGGAAAATCTCGGAGATATTTGGAAAGCGCTTTCACTTTACTATGGCACTTAAATTCATTGAAAAATATGTATTATTAGTTAAGTTCTAGAGTTTCTAATTAGAAGAACGACATTCTTGCTGGTCAATTTCTTTATTGCTTTACCATTTAAGGGCCCGCATCAGCGAGGTGAGAGAATATGTCACTTTTCAAAACAACCCTACTCGTTTTTTTTCCAACAGATTTTGATGATCTGAACGGCATTTGAAAGCGTATTTCAAGGAGTATGACAGTTGATATCTGGTTTTTTGAAATTCGGATGTATTCTACAGTTACAGAAGGAAATGCAGAAGCATGTTTTTTAGCAGTTTTTACAGTTTTTAATTTCCCCGACCAGGGGGTAGGGAAGTTATTAGTTTCGGACCAAAATTTCGAATTCGAGATTTCACCAGATCTTTACGTTTTGAGGTCCCCTGAACACGTTTTTGAAGTTTTTAGCATGATGTCCATGTGTGTGCGTGTGTATGTATGTGCGTCAGTCGTTTCTCTAATGATTACTCAAAAAAGGTTTAACCGATTGAGTTCAAATTTGGTCAGCACAAACTATTCGGTGGCCGTTCGAGTTGATTAGTTTTTAGTGCCAATCGGACCACGCGGGTGAAGAAGGGGGGGTTGATTGAAAAAAAATTTAAGATAACATATTAATTTGATATCACCAATCGAAAGGGCATGTGCTTTTATGTCCGAAACGATACCCATCATGTGCGATGTTCTTTTGTTTTTTTAAATAAGGGCACAAATTGGCAAAATAGTGTAGTCAACCAATTCAAATTTGCCGCCTTCTATAAGGGATCGGTTGCCATAGAAAAGAGCGGTTATATAGAGATATATATGACAGTTTAAGAGGTTATCGAACATAATTTTTAAAGCGTAGCAAAATTTATAACGGTAGTTTATAAAGACAGAATGATATCTACTGTTGGTATCACTGAAGGCATAAAATCCTATGCGTTTGTTTACACTCTTCTGTCCTTTTTGAAACATAACCTCAGAATATTTGTTTTCAAGCGGTTTTTTGAGCTAGCGCTTTTTAAATATATATGTAAATGTTTTAAAATAATATAAATTTTGATTTTTCCACAAAAAAGAAACGTATATTCCCTCGACAATTCAATCCATATGATTTGAATTTTTCCATGTTTTTGTTGGGACTACCGTACTAATTTTTATTCCGCGCTCAAATGACAGTTCTGCCGTTCTGTCAAAATTTCGCAATTGAATCGTGAATCGAGTTTATAAGAAAGTTGAACTGAAAAGGGTGTGTGTGGAACCACCGATCAGTGAACTGAGTTTTGGTTGACGAGGTGCTGGTTCCTCATTGAATTTTTCGGTGGCTGTGAAATAGCCACGGTTCTCGATTCCCGATTTTGATTTTTATAATGAGTTAGTTTTTTTTTTTTTAATAAAGTATCTACAATAGAAAAAAAAGTATAAAAAACTCGTGCTAAGTTACTTTTTCTTTAACTCGGACTCGTGCATTAATTGTCGACTTCTGACACTTATTTTTAATATACAATTCTAATTCATGATTAACTATTCGGACTGTGTCGGGAAGTTATCATGCCGGTTTTTAGATTCGGCCCCTTTCAAATTTTTCTTAGTTAAATTTACTAAAGGAAGGGAAATTTCCGAATAATTCTTGATGAAACGCCTATACCAACCCGCGAGCCCAAGAAAGCTGCGTACGTCTTTGACATTTCTTGGTATAGGGAATTGCTTTACAGTCTCGAGTTTTTCGAGATCGGGCTTTAGTCCCGCCTTTGAAATAATGTGCCCGATATATTTAACTTCAGGCATTAAATACTATAGTTCATCGTTTAATATAATCTTCAACATCGCCTGAATTATATACGATTCTATCGTCTAGGTAAACTAGACAAATATTTCCCCTTAATCCAGACATGGTAAAAATCATAACGCGTTGAAAAGTTGAAGGTGCGTTCATCAACCCAAAGGGCACTTTATTAAATTCATAATGACCATTTGGAGTTGTTCTTCGACTCCTATTTGATGATACGCTGATGTAACTTTACGATCATCATTTAGACTTGGCCTAGTTACAACAACTGTTGGAGCCGACCAAGGTGACTTCGATGGACGAATTATTTTTGCTTAATATAATCATCATTTTCATTATCACCCTTTTAAAATATCAACTTTCCCATACACATCTCCTAATTTTGTACCCTTTTCTAATTTAACTTCAAAGTCATTTACATTAATCAATCTATTGCGGAGTTTTCAGCAACTAGCAACCATGACCCTTTGTTTCCCGGTTTCATTTGGTTCAACTATAACACTTTCACCTTCAACTTTTCCTTTAATTTTACCATTAGCATTAATTTCACATTTTGCAGGTGATACAGTATCATTATTTAATATAACCTTCGCTTTCCTCTCACTTTCTCAAAATTCTTCGAATTTTCAGTTAATATTTTAACCCTTTTATTACAAATTTCCCCATCGTCACTTAAGTGACGATTATAATAATATTATAATAATTTTACATCGATAATTATTAATTATAACATCGGGATTCAACTCACGCGAGTTTTCATTTTCTACTTTATTATCATCGTTATCAACCCAAATTGTCAATATTTCCCTATTTTCAATATCAAATCTATCGAATTCGTTTTTTATTCTTATTTCCTTAATCGATATAGTTACCGTTTGTCTTGCAAAATTGATTATTGGTTCAAGCTGATGCAATAAGTCTCTTCCTGTTAACCCTGTTACATTATATTCAGAAGGAAGCATTAAATCAGAGCAAACTACGAAATCAAATTTTGTCAAACATTCTTGATAGTGAGTACCTAAATTCAACGTTCTTTTACCAAAATTATTTAATTCGTGTCCTGCAATCACCTTTAGTTCAATATGTTCTCCAAAAATTTTATCTTTATTAATATAATCTTCTAAAATAATCGAAACACGTGACCCATTATCTACCAAAAACCTTAAACTTTTATTTTTAACAAACAAATCAATATAAATAGGGGGATCTTCCGGGATTTTATTTAAAGGTACTATTGGAACAAGTGAACATTGATAATTTGTTTGATTTAAAACATTTAATTGATTATTGGATTTAATATTTACTGGTTCCCCCTCGTCCGGAGATTTAACGGGGGAACTTTGGAGTTTAAATTATCCTTTGGATTATCAACTTCTATTTTGTCTTCCTTATTGACTCATAATTGTGGTACAAAACAAAACCAAATGTGTCAAAATTTAGAGTACTTGGGTCAGCTGCCTTCGTACATGTTCAAAAACAGCAACAGAAAGGTAAATTCGATGATAGAGCAAAAAGAATGATTTTGATGGGATACGCTCCCAATGGATATCGACTCTGGGATCCACTAAATAAACGAATAATTATTTCGAGGGATGTAACATTTGATGAAAGAGTTGATAAAATGGAAATAATCATTGAAAAACCGAAATTAGTTGTTAACAACGAAAATGAAACAGAAGGAAATAATGAAATCATTGATCAAAACGACAAACCAAATTCAGACAAGGAAAATTTCAATGATGTTAGTTTAAGAAGAAGCAAAAGAGAAAGAAAACAACCCTAATATTATGAAGATTTTGTATGTGAAGACTTCTCAACAATGGCATTTGCTTTAAGGGAATAGATCAGTGAGAAGGCCATTTTCAAAACCAGAATTTTCGTGCATTTTCCAATGGATTTTGATGATCTAAACGGCATTTGAAAGAGCATTTCTTCGTTGTTGTCGTGAATTATCAGGTTTTTGGAAATTCGAACGTGGTCCGGAGTTACAAAAGAAAAACCGGAGGCATGTTTTTTTATATTTTCGTTCATAAGTCTGTTAATAGTACTTCTTTTTGAATGAATTTCACACAAAATGTATAAAATTAAAAGCGCTTTCCAATTATGACATTTTCCGATCGCAATGTTAGTTTTTCGGGAAATTTATGAAAAACGAATTGTTGTTGTTGTTATGAGTGGCTTACTTCATCTAGTACCGGATAGAGGGCCTCATCATAATTACAGATTGATTTATCTTATATCTAGGACGNGAAATGTAGGTGCATTTTTTTGTTGTAATTTCTTATACTTTTCTATATTTAAAAATTAAATTGAAAGCGTTTTCCACTGATAACAAATAGGAAAAATTTTATTCGCTCTCATTTTTACAATTTTACAATTTTTTCATAAAAAAACCGGTGAAAATTAAACATTTTCCAACTTTTCCATCAATTTTCTAGAAAACTAACAAGAGTATTGAAAATTTTCTTGTAGCTTTGAAAAACGCTTCAGTTTCCTTTCAAAATGAAAAATGCCATTACGGAATAGCAAATATTGTTCAAATCATGAGGAAGAATATAGAAAATTATAAGCAATTTCAACGAAAAACTGCTCATTTTCCAATATAGCTCAAAATTAATCAAAATTTTTAAAATACTCCTAATTCGGTTCGAGTCATTAAAATCCGTTGAAAAATTAGAGATATTGGCATCTTTCGACCGCCGAATCGAAAAGGCATCAGGGCCCTTAATGTCGATAATCGCAACAAAATTAGAGACGCATCGTCGTTGTCTGTGATAACATTTTTCGATGGTATTTTCGTGAATTAATGTTCGATTATCCAAAAGATTGCCTTTTATAATTCGTGGTAATGGATTCGTTGTAATTGAGGACCACTTATTCAATCTCAGGGATAGATTGTTTGAGTGAAATAAGATACTATTGTAGCTTAGAACGGTACTCTGAAGGCTCATACTTTTTCACATTATTACGTAATAGTATTTTATTTTATTTTAAATCGAATATTTAGAAAGAATGTACAAATTTAAACGATAAGTGTATTATACTTAAATCGTCTCAGCTCTTATGGACACACCTGATGAGTGATCCGATTTCAAAGATTTATAAGGAGATCATTGTACGGAAATTTTAACCCTTCAGCGCATTGGGAACTTGGTCAAATCGAGCTAAATTCTTCAAATGACTCAGGGATAATCGCATTGCAAAAGGAGAAAAACGGAAACAATTAATGAGTCACTTTGTTTAAATCACGACACCGTTAGTGGTTCAAATTTTGCTCAGATCTGCCGCGGTTCGCTATAAATTATTAAAATATCTTTCAAAGGTGTTCTATAAGAGCTAGGATTATTTAAGTGAAACAGGCGGTATAAGAGGTTTAATATACAGTAGAATTACATAGCTACTTAATTGAAGTGTTCTTAAATTTGTTTTTATTTTTAATTGTTAATTTAGTTGCTGATATTCTACACCAATTGTTCGTTCATGTCTTCAATGATTTCTTCTGTGTTCCGTTATCCTAGTACCTGCAAAATTAATTCTTTAAGCTTAAACGGTGTGTACAGCGCTATTTTATCTGACAATTTTATATTACGAGATGAACTAGCGTTGTATAATTTATAAGAATACAGGAGTACCTTTATGGTTGTTAAGGTTGAAGTATTTTGATTTAATACGGCTAGGGAAGAATTCAATTTATCAAGTCTGACCAAAATTTGTTGCTAAAATATAACAACAACAACAAAGTTAAAGATTTATGTGTTCATCGACATGCTACTGTACGTTAGCATTAGCAAACGAAACGTTTAACAAAACCCTTTATGTTTCTTCTACTTCTTGTCTTTTAAATTATTCTGTATTTATGTACATATAGATGTTAAGTGTAACATTTTTACTTTTTTTTCTTTTTGTACATTTACATTTATTATTAATTTTTATATTGACATACAAATATAATATTTTGTCGGCTTTTTATCCTAAATTGAACATCTCACGCGATTATTTTTTCTTTTTGCCAATATTAATTTAATTACTGTAATAGTTGAATTTTTTTTTGAAAAAAAACAAAAATAAATATTTTACAAAAATTGCGTATTTGTGTCACCATAGATAATAATATAAATTTCAGTAATATTGGAGTAAGTTTCTATCAAAATGTCTGGTATATTATCAAATACTGATATTACTAAGAAAAATAAAAAACGAAGTAAATTGAAAAAATTTGGTGAGTTTCCAACGAATATTGCACTTGTATTTTTTCTACTCATTATTGTTATTGTAGAAATACCAAAAATTAAATCGTGCAAGTCGAAATATCGATTTCGCAGAAGTGCAAAATCTGAAGATAATCTGCTTAGAGGAACGATTAAAAAAGTTGGTCGTGATGAATTTGATTGTGGGAGTAAGGTATTTATGTAATTTTTACTTAAATCAAAACTACATGCTCAACTGTCTATCAAATTTTATACAATTGAGTAGGGGGAAGGTAGTTCAAGTGGCAAATTCGTTTTTGAAAAAAGTCATCTGCACATTTTGTCAGTCTAATGGTGCAAATTTGAAATCTACAACTTAAGTTAGTAAAAATTCAAATTTGGAACAAAACTGTCGATTTAGAACTTAAGCGGAAATTATTTGAGATTTTGTATCAAAAATGCGCTAAAGCATCTTATTTTGACATGAAAAGTACACATTGTGGACAAAAACGGGATTTCATATGCTACATTTGACAATTCACACCCAATCTCACTAATTTGGTCCAAAGTAGTCATTAATGGGGGTAAAATTTGAACCGTATAGCTCATTTGGAAGTTGGCCAAAAAACGGTAGTTTCTCACAATCAATAATTCTGCATGACTGAATTTCTCCATTTTACATCAGATCGCGTTTATTCTAGCATGAAAAAAGATTAGATGTTCTTTCAAACAAGCGCAAAAACTTCAATTTTCATCAAAAAATTAACGAGAAATCCCCTTATCAGCCACAGGACCGGAGCATAGCACGTTTTGCCATAATTTAAACAATTTAGATTGTTTTTCGTGGGACCATTTCTAATATAAATCTAGATTTTTAGATATTTCAGTAGTTCCTTCGTGAACAATTTCCGAGTTTTTGAAATACTTTCGGTCAATGCTTAGCGGTTTCACAAAGGATTTTAACTACATAATTTCAAAAAAAACAAAGCTTAATCAAAATTTAAGACTAAATTTTGAAATACTCATTTGTTTCAATGAAAGTACCTTTTCGTCGATTAGTCTTCAATGTTGATTCAGATTTTAACAAGTGTTGATCATAAATTACGAGAGCAGGTTTCAACAAATTTGGCTACTGAATTAGAAGAGTTTCAAGTCCAGATTTTGGAACATTAGTCGGTGAACAATATTGGGGATTTGTAGAGCAGTCTTCAGAGTCTATTTTAGCGAAAATTGAACCTTGTAGCTCCATGGCGAGTCAGCCAAAACACGTTTTTTGATCGACTTATTTTGAATCGTTTTTTGATGAGACTCGCAGTATGTCAAAAAAGAGCGTCACGACGAGCTGTAAGGTCCAATCTTTCTAAAACAAACTCCCGACTCCCCAACTAACAGGATTTGTCTTTAAGCTAGTTTGATTCTAATGCAGTACGAATGATTCTTCTGAGTCACTCAATTGCTAACGCATAGAATTTACATATTTGTTCCTTTATGTTAGTTAGAAAAGCAAGTTTTAGAACAAATCAAAGATCTATCGTTAAGAAGTGAGGATGAACCAAATAATCCACAAACCAGTACTATTAATACAACAGAAAATGGAGAATGCAATTTAGATGAAACCTTTATACCTGGCTCATCGTTTGACTATAATGTAGAGGTAAATCTAAATATTAGAATAATTGATTATTTTTCTAATATAAACGTTTAATAGTATCGATATCGTGCAAAAAAGTCGAAATCGATCAAGTTTACCAACCAAGTTACTGTACTGCAATTCAACAGAAACAATGAAGTCTGTAAGAAATTCTGTAGGATGTTTTTTGTTTTTCTTTTTTTAATTTAACGTTAAAGTCGACTGTGGATAGGTAGTTGTGAACGGATCCTATTAGCAAATGTCAATTTTAAAGCACTCAAATTCAAATTTAAGTTAATAAACAACTGATTTGTTTGTAAAAGGTAAGTTCCAATTTAAATTACAAAGGGGCGGTTTGTTCACAAATAACTACCCACAGTTGATTTTGACGTTAAATTTGACAAACACCCGATACAATAATGAAAATAATCGTAATTATTTTGCTTTGTAGGTGAGTCAATGGAACCGATTAAGAAGGAAGAAGACCAACAATTGCGCAATAAGGAAATGAGACAGGACCACTTGTTGAAAATGGGCCATAAAGTTAATAACGTGTGTTTGTTTTAATTTAAATTTAAAAAACAAAACGAAACAAAAAAAAACTACAATATAATCGAAATTTATTTAATTGAATTTAGATGAAATTCGCCATAGAACTAATTCTTTTACCCGTTCATAATTAAAATATTGTGGAAAATCTAACGGAATTTCTTCAACATCAACATTATCTAATTGTCCGAGACATTCTAAATAATACTCATAACATGGTGCCACTGAATCACAATCAGCTATTGTAAACACGTAACGTTTCTCTAAAGCTACAAAGATTGAACGTTTCGGTGGTATTGAAAGTAGTTTCTTAACTGTTCCAATAAATGCTTTTGTAATATCATCATCGTATACGACTAAAAATTATTAAAAACAAATTATTCTAATTTGGTATATAGAAAACGAACTCACCATCGGCTGCTATAATAATTGGAATTTTTGGTAACAATTTTTCGATGGTTTCCGGTAAATTTCGTGATGTAAAATCTAATTCTAATACTTTTGTTGGATGTTTTATTAAATGTTCATTTCTCACAACATTACTTTCAATCAATTTCAATAAATCACCTCTATTTACATCTGAAAATAATTTTAAAACTGCTGTATTCTCTAACTTGTTGTCGATTCATTACCATGGGAACGCTGGAGATCGACACTGTTTTCAATTATACAGGGAGAGTCAAGAGGTTGGCCGATTAAAAGTAGGGCCGTTCTGTTTAAAGAGACTGTTGATATTCAGCGTTGTTATGGTAACGAATCAAAAAAATTAGAGAACACGGCTGATAGTTGACCAGTAGTCGGTAAAAAGGTGGAAAATTTAACGATTTCTCCTTTAATGTTTCTCGAAAAGTTGGGCTTATTGAAAAAAGCGTTTCATCATGAATAGAGTTAGGATTTCGCTCCCTAGAAGGAGCAGTAGGGGATCTAATTTTGGAAAAATTTGACAAGAGCGGCACATAAGTTTCAATTTGGAATCAGTTGTTTTATCCGTCAACAAACAACATCAAGGCAAGGNAAAATGTGGAAATTTTGAGGTATAGATGCGTTTTTTTTAAATACAAATAGCTTTCCAAATATGCAGAACCTTTCAAATCGACTCAAATTTATAAATTTTCTGGAAAATTGATTTCAAAAATTGCAAAACTGTAAAATCCTTCTTGTGCAGATGGAAATGCTCCTTCCAGTAGGCCCAAAATACTTGATTTTTAATAAAAAAACGAACGAAAAAACGTTGAAATTTACACTTTTTTACCGATTTCTAGCCCTGTCCCTTGAATAATCACCTGTACACAGAACAGGAGAAAACATTGCTGCAACTATACCGGTAAGACCAACACCGGATCCTAATTCCAATATGTAATCGTCTCTTTTAAATTTATTTCCATTGTAAATTAACCAATCGGCTAACAATAAAGCACCACGCCATATTTGCAGACCAACCAATCCCAAAATTGTACTTTTACTATGTTCGATTTCAATTGTACCAATTTTCTTTTGATTCATCGATGATTTTCTCATTATAACGAGATCACCATCCGCGTCAATTTGTGGCGGTTCTGGCGGATATTCGAATTGAAATTTTGATACAACATCTAAAATAATTCGTTGATTAATTAATTATTTGCGTTAATTACTAAATTACAAACTAGTTTGATTGATTGTAGGCTTAGATGTGGATGAATAGTCGTTTTCCTCGTATAGTTCGGAGGAAATCTTGTAATCTTCACCATCGTCCATCTGTTCAACAGTCATTAATTATTATTTTAACATAATTAAATAAACAGTAATTTAGTTCGCAGTTGGCCGTGCTTTGGGTGTCGTAGCTTCGTTCGGCCTCTTTGGAAATACATAAAACTAAAAATCTACGACACACGGCATGGCAAAGTAAATTATCGCGGAACACCCGTTACCTCGTTTTTTGAATATTTAAAAATTAGTTCCATTGAAATACACCGCCTACTATGATAATTTAATCAAATTCTAAATTGAATTATATTTATATTTTTAATACGAATTATTTTTAGAATCATTAATTAGATTAATTTTTAATCATTTTTTGAAATTTTAAAATTGCGAAAATTCCCAAAAATTATAATAAAAAACCACAACTGACCTCTTTTTTTTAATTCTTTTGTTTTTTGAATTTTGTTTCTCCTCTACTCCGTTCTTTATCGTAATTATACGTGTATCATTCGAATAACTTTATGAATATGATTAC
>JACDRQ010000634.1:0-27318 GCA_013841215.1 Hycleus cichorii
TTCTGAATTCGAATGCACTTTTCAGTTACAGAAAGGAATGCAAGAGCAATTTTTTATATTTTTGTCAATAATTTGGCCAATATTGCTTATTTTGCAATGAAATTCACAAAGTATACAGCAAATTGAAAGCGCTTTCCAAATCTGCAAGAAGTTTTCCGGAAAATCGACGAAAATTTGGAAATTTCGCTCTCATTTGCTTGGAACAATTTTCTGATAAATTTTGGAACAAACACTGCTTGGGGATGTCTTGGTGAATATTGCCTTGATCATGCACTTGCTAATCTCTGATTTCTGTTTGTAAAGTTCCTGTAAAACCGAAGCAATCTCAAATGCTGACAATGAATGCAACTGTAGCAACAATATGGTTGGATTCATGGGGTGATGGTGGTTGTGGTATATTATATTTTGTAATAGAATACCGTGCTGGCCGTCATTCATCATGGATCATGTCATCAAATCATGTGAAACCAACTGAACGTATTTATAGTATTAGTGATTTATGGCCAGCTACTGAATATCAATTGAAAATAACTGCCCATAATAACGCTGGTGATACAGAGGCTATTTATAATTTTACAACATTAACAATACTTGGTAGCGTACCAGAACTAATACCGCCAGTATCGCATTCTGGTAGTCAACCGTTTTATACAAATGCACGTATTTTGGTACCAATAATACTATCAATAATATTAATACTAACGATAATAGCTGCGATATTTTGGAGAGAAAGTCAGTTTTAATTGAATTGAAAATATTTCTTTTTATTTTTATTGTTGTTGTAGAGATACGATGCCAAAGAGACAATCCAAACCACTCAATTGGTGAGTCCCCATCAATGGCCCAAATTCAAAACAAACAAAATCGCGACCAACAGTACTTAGCGATAAGAGTTGGACGTGGCCAACAATCACAACAGCAACAACAACAACAATTAGGAGCTGATACGGACACTTATAAGGTTGATTCAGCTGATTATATTGAAGATATCTGTCCATATGCTACATTCCAATTATCAAAGCCGGCATATAGTGAGAGTTCTTATAGTGGGAATGTTTATAGTGGACCGTACCATTCGGTACGGGGCTCTTTTGTTTATCATGACGTTAAACCACCACCTATTGATAAGTTTAAGTTAGGACATGTAAGTTTTATTTGCCATTTCGTCTTCTCCATCTCTACAATCTTTTGTTGCGTTTTTAATTTTTGATTGATTCATTTTCCGTTAATATTTCTCTCATAATTACTTTTAATTTTACCATAATAACACACAAAATACACACAATACATACAAAATTTTGAAAAAACTATACTAATTGGTGAATTGTTTCAGAGTAAAGAACCTGAATATACAAAAGTACGAAGAAAAGGTGGACGATTACGCGACCCACATTCGGAGAGTCAAGGTAAAATTGCCTTAAATCTAATTTAAAATAGAACAATTTTCAATATTGCAGAGTCTGATAACCTGGGCAGCACTGACTCAGAAGTTAAGAAGATATTAACCCTACACCTACCGATTTCAGAATATGATACTCTAGGTTCAGATTCTGAAGGCGATGGTGGACGTGCTACTAGTCAAGACTTAATATCATTCACTCATCGAATGCGTGGTAGTTTTCATTATTCTCTTCCAGCTTTTTTATCGAATTTCCATCAATGAAATGACTATTCTTATTATTGATAAGACGTATTTTAGGTGGTGCTGAAGGTTCAACATCATCCTCAGAAACTTCCCCACCATCCGGCAGTATCGGCCGTAAATCTTATCAATCCCGTAAAAATAAATTGAAAGCTACACCGATCAATAAACGACATGTACGAAGTAGTAGTGGTTATAGTAGTCATAATGAGGAGACAACATTCAGTATATCGCATGCACCAAGTTTCAACGAACGTATACATCCACCATCGAGATTCTCCGATCTAAATCCGCGTGAATTAAGTGAATCCGATTTTGAGAAAGGGCACAATAAATCTAGAGGGATGTCGAAACTAACACGTGAAGCTTTCCAAATTAATGTTTAATTTGATTTGATTTTGGTAAAATCGATTGCTCAAGACTTTGATTTTGTTGTGTTCGAAATTCAATTGAGAATCAATGTATGAAACGCACTGAAACTTTCGATATTCCCAGCACTGAATTCCTCTAGAAATGACAGTCCTGCACGTTTTTTCGTTGTTTCTTTTCAAATAATTTCAATGATTTTCGAATGGGTTCTATTTTTCTAACGAAATCTTGAAACGAGATATTGGCAGGTGCCTTCAGAGGGAATTATAAAACGTTATCAAAGCAAAGAAAGCGACATATTTCCCCAACTTCCGGAAAAGGTGTGCCAAATGAAGCTACGAACTGATAATAATTATGATATTTAACAAAAATTAAAATAAAAAAATATATAGGTGAACTGTGTGTTGAAACGAATAGATTTTATAGATTGTTATGTACTGTTATCGAAACAAACAAAGAAGAAAATTTGAAAATTTTCCACAGTAGCCCCTATTTGGTGTTAACTAATCCAAAAAATTTAAGATGAAAACAACACACTCATATGTAATTAACGGAAACTAAACCAAAACTAAAACCAAATTTACTCCTTTTTTGTCTTCTGAAATTCAATTGCAGTACACGAAAGAACTGTCATTTTTGGATATATCTTTTTATTGTAAGAATGTGGAACTTGAATAAAAATATGAATAAAATGTTGTGTTAAAAACAAGAGTTTTCATCAATTCTTCAGGCTCGTTCGCCTTTGGTAGGGCATCCTTGTCTTCTATCTGAACTCCCTTAAGCGGAGTTCTCTCAAACTGTGAATGGCCTGTTAAAGATGAAGCCCTTAAGTTCTCTTCTTGGAGCTTTGTAGGTCTGCCACCACTCCTCTGCATTTGCATCTATCTGAACTCGTAGCAGACCCTTAAATCCTCTTCTTGGAGCTTTGTAGGTCTGCACTTCTCGACCTGATCCGAGCTTAACGTAGCAGACCCAGTGACTGCATAGTTTATGGTCATCACCCTTTCGGCATTTCTAAAATTTGCCAAAATGGTGACCTCCAGTAAAGAGTCCACCGGATTCTCTGAAGAACCCTCAAACAGGAGTTCTGAAACCCTCATTTTGTGCCTCAATTAAGCCTAAAATCTGTTTATTTGAGTAGTCCTGGCTACCCGGAAAGTATCCCACGAGGAGTTCTGCCTGAGAAGTGCACCCTTCCAAGATTTGATTTCGGACTGCATGTCCTTTAACTACTCTGGCGTGACTCTATCGGTGCATGTGAGTCCGAGCTCGATGAAATTTAGGCTTTATGGTAGCCTTTTCCTCTTTTCCGCCATTTTATCCAGAATATGCTCCTCTAAGGCCTTTATTTAGTTCGCAGTGAGGAGCACTTCTAGATAAGCAGCGACCTCTGTTTTAGCACGCTTAGGCTCCTCGCCTCATCTGCGGAGACCCTTCTTGATGAGGAATTTCATCCTCTTGCTCGCCGCACCACTCAACCTGACCCCCGGGTCTTTTAGACCAGTCAGGTTAATTTTTTCGTAATCCTATAGCCAGTTAGAGATATCTATGCTTTGGTCCATTTTCGTCCCACGAGTAGCTAACGAAAAATTGACCACCTGCAGCAGAGCCACGCATCTTAGGGACCAATCTGCCCTCTAGCTATGGTTGGGGACTTTTATAGAGGTGAGTTCCTCGCGGACCAGGCATTTGGGCCAATTTTAATAAAAATAAATGTGGGAAAAGGGCCAAAACTGGACAAATAGACGAAAATACCTTCTAAACTCTCCAAATTTATTTATCGAAACCGATTCATTCAGTAAAATCGTACGGTTGAAAGTCTTTACGTAATTTTTGTACAACTTGTTGTTCGCGTTCTTTCGACAAAACACACTCCTTCCAATCGGAACGATTACGTAAATTCAAAATAGATTTTGATGCGAGAATATCGCGGGCAAAATTTAATGGAAACTGACCTTTAATTTTCGTATACAACACACTCCCATCCGGTAATTCCACGGAAACGTACGGACAATTCTTCTGTAAAACTTGATCCAGGCGATTATTTTGCTGTAATGTCTCCAATTTTACACCGAAAATATCCGCTTCATCCTTTAAAACAAATAATTATAAAAACAAATAATTGGAGATTTCAAGGGTCTACTTGGAATGTGGTTTTTAAATCGGGTACAGTGGCAGGAATTGGTACGACTTGTAGTTGCATATGGGAAGTTTTGTAATTTCTTTCGAAAAATACCACAACTTTGTCATCTTTAGCGAACATTTTCCGTAAAGCAGCTTTGAATTGTTCGATTTCGTTCAAGACTTCTTCGGGTAGGTCTAAATTGTTTTGGTAATGTTCGATTGGACAAATCAGTAGATGATCGTCGATTAATCCGCCTAAAATAACAAATTAAAACAACAAATCTGAAAATTAGTAATTTTACTGAATGAACCTTTAGCTAGTACTAAATATGCTGAATTTCCAACGGTAATAATCAACTGTTTCTCAACTGTAGGACTCGCTAAACAGAACCAACATTTACTCTGATCAAACTCGATTTTCTGCCGTTTACGTCTCGACCGTTTCTCTTGAGAGTCGTCAACAAAACTCGTATCATAGAAATACTGCGTTGTTGTATCCGATTTCCGTTTAGTTCTAAAAACTGTAAATCGATTCGAATAAGAATTTCAACATTTTTATGCCGATTACAAACTTTGGCTGTCGAGTTGTTGGAAATCAAACGGACATTCCGTCTCATCGGTAGTCTTTTGCAATAATTCCGATATTTTCATTTGATCCAACGGTGTTAAATTGAGCGCATACAACCATTTTGATTTGTTCGAATTGCAGACACGCGCCAAACCAATAAAACGTGTCACAATTTCTAACGATTGTTCATGTTGAGTTAAATTTGGACAACGGAATGGGGCACGTTCATAATGGACGCCTTCTAAGCCGCTCACTACATAACGAGGCTTGATTTTCATAATTAACCAACTCAATAGATTCGTCGTCTTGTTTACCGTTAGCGAAACCTAATGAGGATACAATTATACGAAATCGTTATAATAATAAGGAAGATTGTGGAGATTTAACAGGTTAAGGCCATGCGGAAGGAGATTTTATCTTATCAAAATTAGAAAATATGCAATTACTTGTTTTGGATCGAAATTCGCGATATTTTCCGGCCATTGTGAAGCCAACAGTACATCTACGCCCCGAAATGAGGGATTTCCACGCACACAAGTATTGTACAATTCTAGAATATCATTGGAATTGTACTCGTAATTGCCGGATTTATCGCTAGCGATTCCGCTAATATAAGCCACTTTCAAGCCTTTAGTGTTTGTAAAAACGCCACGTTTTCCGAGGCAATAAACGTTATCGCATAATTGAGAGTCTGGATAGAATTCGATATGGTTTGGATCATTCGCTCCCAAGATGTAGACAGGAATCGGGACTACAAATAATAAAATTATTATCCGATAGTTGTTTTAATCGCGTTATAAACCGTTTTTCTGTCCGGTTTTATACGCTTCGAATTCCTTGTTGTTGATCCCGAAAAAATTCCCAACGCAGAAGACACAATCGAACGGTCCCGATTTCTTGTTGATGTTGCCAATACGGTCGAATAAACCGTCAAATTTCCCTTCAACATCGCCGCAAAACAAGCTAAAAATAGAAGAAACGTTTATTTTATCGAAATTCAATGCGGAAATCAATTTATAAAAAAATCAAGTATCAAACGATAAGTGTTCAGTTTTTCTTGCTAATCCACTTAGCAACAGTTGTTTGTCCAACTTCTTTCAAATAAAGCGGAAAAACGTTGAATTAGCGCGTGCAAAATCCAATCGGAAAACATTAACGGTGAGTTTTTACTTACATTTTTTGTTTTCTATCCATAATTGATGAAAAATTCATTGATTACCAACAATCCGTGTTAAAAAGGCGGACTTATCGATAAGAATTAACCATTATAAACTGACCAATAAACAAATATTTTACGAATTCTTATCGATATATTTCTAAATTCAATCGATTTCTTTTATTATAATCGATACAAATTGTTGGAATTTTGAAAAAAAACGATTTTTATATTTTGAGGTTATGTAAGGTTATGTTTTATAATAACATGGAGTCCTCAAACTGTCGATAAATTTGAGTTTATTTTATTTCAATATAATTACAAATATTAATAAAAATAATTACAATATTTCAATCAAACATCCCTAATTTATTTTTATTAGTTTAATATTTTTTTATTTCGTTAATAAATTAATTATAAAATCAAGAAGTCCCACTTATTGGGTCATTCTGGTATAATATTTACTTCGTAATTTACGTAATAGCACAGGAGCGTACTTGCGAATTTTGAGCCCTTTGATTTTGTTTTTGTCGTCGAATTTTAACGAATTTCAAGTTTTAACGAAAAAAATTTAATCGGAAAACAAATGAAGATCTTATCAATATTTGAATGAGGCATTTTCATGAAATATGTTCATAAATTTGCGTCTTTTATTAAGGAAAAAATCAAAATTTTGATTGTAATCTTGGATTTTTTCGTAAGACAATCGTCCATCTGTATTATTTTTTATATCTGTGTATTATCATTTCTTAAATTATGGAATGTTTGTTTATTTAAAAGAAAAGATTGCATAAATTATGCAAATTTTCGTTATTTATCTTTTTAAAAATGAGAAATAACGAGTGTCGTGTTGTTATAAAGTGTTGTTCTTGTGAACTTTGGTCCTTATCATTACAAACGCGATATAATATGTCTTCGATCACGAATTTTATACTGTTTTTTTAATAATTTTAATACATTGTAACTTATTTAGACTTTGACCAAGTGTTTGAGTGCTATTTTCCTTAATTTGTATATTTTTGAAAATCATCTTGAGCAGATTTTCAAAAAAAAAAGAATTCAAAATCAGTTTCTTCACTATTTTATTGCACTACTAAAAATATTTACAACTATTAAAAAATCCGTACAAAAATTTTTGAAAAAGAACATAACAATAAGCAATTTTTTGTTTTAGAAATATCGACTAATTCAAAAGTGCTAATTGAATTTTAAATTATAGTATAGAAGTGCATTTTTCTAATGATAAATGTGCTAATTAAAGTTATGGCATTAGGCCGTTTAATTTATCTTAATTAAGATAATTAATTTTATTTATTATAGGTACAAAAATCGCGCTAAATTGTGTAGATTTTTTCTTTTTCAATTAAAATCTACACTAAGGCAGCGATCACAGTGTTGTTGATATGAGCGGCAATTAGAGCTGGTTGTAAAACAAGAAAAAAATTATAAAAGGCAGTGTTAATTATATTGCAATAGGTTTTTTTTGTCGATAAATTAAATGGGTGATTAGTTTATCATGTAATTCGTTTCCAACAAAGCAAAAATTAGACGAGAATTTGAAAGAATTTTCCAAAAAAAACGCAATAAATAATGAGTTATTCAGAAGTGCTAAACAAAAACTAGAGCGCTCACTTGATAAATATTTCAAGAGTTCTGGGGATTATTTTAATTAAATTTGGACCTCGTAGCACGTTGGAAGTTTATCAAAAATGCGCATTCCTGGGTTACGATTTTCTAAAACGAATGACAGAGAAGTTTAGGTCATTTTCAAAAATCGCAATTTTTGACCAACTTCCTGAGCTACTAGGTTCTAATTTTATAAAAGGGACCTACAGGGGTTGTCGAATAGTGAGATTCTCCATATGAACTCCCTAATTTTAGGCTAGCACCGTTGTATATCAGTAGATTTAATTTTGCGGACTTGGTGATTTTCTCTTTTGCGATACAGCAATACTTCTTAAACTTCTTGATCGTTCAAACAATGATGGATCTGTATAAATTGGTTCACTAGGATCTTCAAATGGACCACCTGGTGCACTATTAGGGCATTCAATATCATGTTTTGGTAAACTTGGGAAATTTCTACTACGTCCAAAACCAATAAATTGTCTTTGTGTACCAAATATTGATATATTACTCGATAAGCCACTACTTCTTGTATTTGGATATGATGATGAAATATTTGATGTACGATCAGCTATTAAATTCTTCCTCATTACTAACCAATATTTACGATAAGCTAATCCAGTAATTAGAGCAACAGTTAATAGTATTGCTATCAATATTAAAACCGAACTAATTAATGTGTGATATTCGCCTGGTGTTAAACAAACTGTTTCTATAACAGGATCAGCACGGCGTGCCTCCTGTTGGAGTTCTTCTCTCGAATCAAACACCTATAAAATTTCAAATTAATTTGAATTCTTTTAAATCATTAATCGTACCTCAATCATCTCTCGAACATATTCCGGTGGTTCGTTTTCTTTCTCTTCTGCGGTACTACCTTCATTTGATTCAACTTTTATTGGAGTTGATGATGCTTCTGGGAAACTAACAACAGTATCATTTTGGCCATTATCTTCACTAGTACTATTATTATCGATTGATAATGTCTCATTGATATCTCGCCGTTTTCGTCCAAATGATGGTTCAGATCGGCCAGTACCCGATTGACAATAAGCCGGTTGACAACCGTCACGACACGTCCGTACAGTAGCTTCAAATACCAAGAAATTCGATTCTGGTATTTTGAAAGCATTAAATCTTGCTTCAAGACTATCACCATTACGGCCACGATCCAATTCGGGAAATACAAAACTATCAACTGGACACCTAAAAAATACACAATAGTACTAATGATTTTTAAAATACAGTTGAATTACCCAAATCGATCGATTAATTGAACCGATCGTCCAGAATATGGATCGCGTGCTACTACATTTGTTGCAAATATGTCCGTAACGTAATTATAACCATCTTGAGCTTCCAAGCGGAATGTTAATGGATCTCCTACTGCTATTGTTGTAGTCGGTCGGCCTTGATACAAGATCATCAATCTAACTTTAGAACTCAACGTATTTTCTGCCGGTAAATATTCAATAGGTATCGGACTACCAGATCTAGAATTGCTATTTTGTAAAATAATCATCATTCGAGTTTTCTCATAATTACCCAGCTCCTATAAAACCAGATGATACTACAGCTTCACCAGGACCACGGAAAAGACAGGTCAAATTAAAACGTTTATCTCGACCAGTTTGGACATAATCGCTAAATTGTACAACTACAATATTTGTCATAGTATCACCATAACGTTGGGTACCACACTCTGGATAGCCTTGAGGGCCGCTAATTCGTAGAACATTAACAGTACCACCATTACCACGAAAGAAGCATCGGTCATAAAAGCCATACGTGTAGATTCTTCCATAGAAACCTTCAGGTGTTCTTAAAGTAAACTCCATTCCATCTTCATTACAGACTTGACTAACTAATTTTAAAATAAATACCAAATTAACACTAGTATATTTTATTTTACTAATCATAAAGTACAAAATTTTTGATTAACGATAATTATTTACCATCTAAGCATTCGCCATCGACACCGTGCCGGCTAAGAGATCGTTCATAAAAATCAAAATTTCCAGTAGTATCGAAATACCGAGGATTGTTTATTTCCAAATCTCGAGAGTCGCGATCACTTAATTCACAATTATCGCGATCACTTTCATATCCCGGTGGTGCGTCTCTATAAATTCAAAAATAAATCTCCAATTTAGATAATTAACAATTAATTTACTTATAATTGAAAGATCTACAGATGAAATCCCTGGTTTCCATACATTCCCGTTGACATTGGGTTAAACTTGGGACGTTCATAAATTTCCTGACATATTCTTTACGCACCCTCTGTCTCGTACCGATTTGTTTAAAATTATCACCGTCATCACATCTCGAACTGTATGGCCGTATTGGACCAATACCACCGAAACTGTCATAAATTGGACCATCAGGTCCTGGGGAGATTGGTCGGCGATTTGGTCGATCATCGATAGGTGGTCGTCCATCGATGGGTGGTCGTCCATCGTACGGTGGACGTGCGTCATACAATGGCCTATCATCATAAATGGGTCGGACACCAGTTGGTCGTCCATCAATTGGTCGTCCACCACTTGGCCGTCCATCAATCGGTCGTCCGCCAGGCCTACGATCCGGTCTAATCGACCATTTACTACCACTATCACGATCATCGCCATAATAATCGAATTGTGAACCACCGAATTTATCGTTGTAACGAGTACCACCATTGCCATAATAATATTTATGACCACTACCATACCGATCTCTATCGCCACCATAACGACCATTAAAACGATCGTTGTCACCACCATAACGACCGTTAAAACGGTCATGTTCACCACCATAACGGCCGTTGAAATCACCGTAACCAGATCCATGATAATAATAATCACTATCACTACCATATCGTCCACCATAACGATCACCTCCGCTGCCATATCGGGTGTAGTAACCATCTCCATATCGATCACGATCTCGATTTCGATCTCGATCATTAGGATATCTATCATAAGGATATCTTCCAGGACCTACAGGGTAAGGGTACGGTAAACGACCACCTTCACCAGGTGGATGTCGTACCGGATATCGATCACCTGGTGATATTGGATATCTATTACCAGAATCTGGGTAATTATCAATCGGATGAGTCGGATAACGGTCACGATAAGGTGGAGATGGACGATCGTATGGATAACGATCATAAGGTGGTCGATTTATTGGATAACGATCACGATCTCGATCGCGATCGCGATCACGATCCGACCAATCGGAACCACCAGGTGGATAACGGGGTGGATAAGGACGTCCTGTTGGACGATAACGATCATCTCCATGGTATCGATCATCACCAGGTCTATAAATACCGGTTCCATGGTCTCCCGGCCGTTGTCCAGATCCCTCATCGCCTCCAACTATTCTAATTCATTATTGAAATTCTTTATGGATTAATTTAAGACTTACGCATTAGATTCTCGTAATAATCATAATCTGCATCGTAAATAATTCTCATTCCATCTTTTTGATTGTAACGGGTCAAACGACAAGTCCTATATCGTTCGCTATATTCAGCTGATCTACATTGGAAGCTTGGCTGACGCAAACATTCATCTAAACATTCACTCAACGATCGTCCAGAAATTTCAGAATGATGTTCACCACCCAATCGACTATTTCTATACCTTTGGAAAGCTGTATCCGGTCTTTTACCGGTGAATAAATGCGATGTTACCGAATTGTCCGGATATTCAGAACCTCGGGCTAAATTCAATTATTGTTGAGTCTTTTTCAATTTAATTACTTACGACTATCGAGACAAGCAAAATCGTAGAAATGATGCGTTGGGCTACTAGCAATTCCAATATCGTCCTTCTGCGATATTGAATCTTCCTCAGATAAAGTGCATTGTTTAGTCATTTCGTCATATTCAATCGATCTACAAAAATATTTCTCCGCTCTTACACACATTGCTTGACAATCTTCTAATGTTAAATTTGTAAAGAGATCCACTTCAAATGGCCCACCTAATCGCTTATTTTCTTCTTTAATAAAAACAGCTAAACCATCACAACGTCTTTCAGCTGAAATATCACCAATTTTAATATTTTGCTCAAATTAGGTAGTTAAACAAATACCATTCAAGCAAGTATTTTCTAAATAATCAGAATCCGGATCATCTTCCAATAATTCCGGATGTGTTCTTCTTGTAAATCGACTTAAAGTACACATGTGCATTGCAGCATCAAATGTAGCCGATCTACAAACAAAACTAAACTCATTCAAGCATTTATCTTCACATTCACTACGATTGGAGGCTGTCATTTCTTTAATATCAGGCGATGGTAGTTTTAGTTTTTTCCTTGGATGTCTTTCGAAAATATATCGACGATTTGGACATTCCCTTTCCGGTCGATTTGCTAGAAATTCGCTTAGAAAAATCGTATTTCAAAACAATAAAACTACTTACAAGTGATGCACACTTCTGTAAAATGGACACTATTGGGTACCAGCATTAAACTACCGATACCTTCAGGTCGTGCTTGTTCTGCTGTTAGATAACAGGTTGATTCTTCATATTCTGGTCCGCCGTTATAAGTTGCAATTCGACTGCCTGGTTGAAAATCAAATGATGTGCACGTTCTAACGATGTTGTTTGATGCACGATCGCGCAAACAAAGATCTTGGCATTTTTCTAAAACCATAAATGGTGGTGCTGTATCTCGGACAACATCATCATCGAAGCCTTGTAGCTGAATATTTGGTAGTCTTTCATACATTACTTTACCATTTATTGAACCCGAACCGCATGAAGTTTGGGCTAATAATTCAATTTTAAATTGGAATTGATTTTAAATAATAAAATCGCTAAAATATTACCCTTTGTCATCATTTTCAATACCGTAAGAACCGTTATAGCTTGTACCATATTGGGTATGTATGGGTGACTTTTCATCTTGATTCTCTAAATAAATTTCAATGTTCACGATGTGGACATACTTTATTGACTGAAAAATCGAAATAATTATTAAAATCGAATAATAGAACTAGAATCCGGATCTAATCGTATTGTCAATTGTTCCGATTTCCCACGATCTGTACTTTCATATAGAATTATATCATACATGATTGGTTCCCATTTGCTATACATTCGTCTTTTTTTCAGATATTTGTTATTTATTAGAACGCAATAGATTCACCGACCGGACGTTAGCATCCTGAAATCCATCTCGTATCGTATGGATGCGTTTTTTTATCTGTCCATCAAATGGTTAGCGTCAACCGGAACGAGCGGGCTTTATTTAACGAAATTTTCGATCAACAAAGGGCTTCAAAAGTTGAAGATCTTGTCTTTATTGCTACTTATATCAATTAATAGACTTTTGATGAAAAGTACTGCGGGAAATTCATAAATGTAGCAAAATTTTGTGAAAATGTTAATATTGTGAGCATCCTTGAAAGCTTATTTGATGATTAATCGATGTCATTCTGAAAATATTTCATTATTTACGCCCTTGTTTACATTTCCGTTTCAATTAATTTACAACCTTGTAAAATAATATCCGATCATTTTAAAAGAGAAATTTTCTATTATTATTAGTTTAATTATTTTGAAAATTTATCACGTTTCAGATGTCTCTATCAAGAGTGATTACAGGTAAGATTTTCCGGCAAGTATCTAGAATTATTACGGCAGGTCCGAGGGCTTACAGCAAGAAAACTGAAGATCCTGAAGAGTTGAATTCTAGGTAAGTTATTTATTAAATGACACTTTAATATGCCGATAATTAGTGATGATCACATTAAAATATCGCTTAATTGAACATTAGCGCTTTAGAAAATAATGGGATTTCGAAATTGAAACGCAATTTTTAAATTTTGAAAAATTTGCAGATTTGAAGACATTTTTAATTGTTGTAATATCGATCCTTGGCAAGTTCGTCATGCTATGAATGATTTATTAGGCGGATATGATTTTGTTCCTGAACCAGTTGTAATTATAGCAGCCCTACGTGCATGCAGACGAATTAATGATTATGCACTCTCTGTACGTTTTCTTGAAGCGGTAAAAGATAAGTGTGGTGATGAAGTTAACACAATTTACCCCTATCTTATCCAACAAATTGCACCAACTATAAATGCACTTGGTTGTGATCTACCAGAAAATTTATCATATCACAAACCAGAATTATGGCTCAATCACCCTGATGATGTATAAATTTCAATAAAGTATCCTAGTACTGATTCTAAATAGTTTTGTTTCGTTTAAATTTATATAAATAGTTATCTAATGTTAGTAAAGGGTTACTTACTAGTATAGCCCTATTTGAGGTGTTATCACTGTCACCAACACTCACGAACTGATCTCTAATGTGATTTTCACGAGGGATAATTTTGTTTGAGTGTTTTGTGATGATGACGACGGGTATTAGTACATGGGCCTTGGATATCGTCCACGTTATCCGGATGTGCTTTTGTCCCAGCTTCCGGGAAAGCATCAAAATGTTCGGGTCACTGGATGGTCATTGCTCACTACTTGTACACACATACAATTACTTGTGCAATTTGAAATACACCAATAATAATAGTGATTTTTATTTTTAAATGTTTGATTACACGTTTCATCTATCCCATGGACATAATTTGTATAATCGTGAGGAATTGTTCAAAATTTTAATTCTAACGCTAGAAGAAGCTATCGCTTATTTTCTACTAGTCCTTTAAATTTACAAAATATAGACTCCTTTTCAGGGAAAGTTTATTGATTTAGGCAAATTTTGGCGAATTTTCCTCAATATACTGAAATCCGAATAAATTTTACGCTCTGAATGGTTTGTCCTTGTGTTTGCTATAAAATTGGTACTTTATACAAAAAGTGTTATTCTATACATGTTGATGAACTAATTTGTAATGATGACATCAATCCCTCTTTAAGCATTGTTCTAATTTTGGGGAAAAAGGTTCAAAAAACCTCCACCAGGGTATTTATTGGAATAAAAACAATCAACAGACTGGAAAACTCAACTATTGTCTTTTTTTTTAATTTCGTTATGGTCTAAAGATTTCAATCCTGTTGATTATAATTTTCCATAGAATTTCAAAAAAAGGAAAATTTAGTCGCGAGTTTAGTGGCTTTATTCTACAATTCTGAGAAATTTTATATTTATCATACAAATATTTACTTGTCTTCTATATCAAAATAACAAGATTCAATTATTAATCAACTATTAATTTTTGACGTTTACATTTTATAAATAACAATTATTACAAAATATTGACATTAACAATTCAATGTGCTAATAAAATCAAAGACGAATTAATTGATAAGACCAACCGACGTAATTCGTACGATTTTGTTAATTGGATTCGCCTATTTTGAGGCGAGTTAAGATTATTTTTGAAAGTTCCTCTCAAATTTTCATTAATTTCACATCAGTTTCGATAACATTACTATTACGTTCGAGAACAACCAAATTATTTATTATTAATGTTGACACGCTGTTAGTAATGGCAAATTAATGAGGAAAAATCAAACTAATGACGGTAATAATACAGGAAAAAACTTAATGTGTATCTCAGAAATAATCACTGATTACGTCTGTGCGAAATTAAGGAGTTCCCAAATTAGTTTGTTTTTCGAATTGTTTATCTTGATACCATGAAAAAATTGCTAATTATCGATTGATTGCAGTGAAAATAGTCTTTCAATTCGGAAAATTCAAAGCTGGAAAGTATAATTAGAAAGGATTCTGCAATGTTTACCTAATTTTACGAATATCTAGAAATGCTTCTAGAAATGTGGAAAATATTTTAATCATAAACATGAAATAGAAAGGAAATTAAAGCTAAAGTCAAGATTGCTTAACCAAACCAGAGAATTGATGATAAGCGATTTATAGAAGGACCTTTGGGGAACATTTTCCCAAAATTAGAACCTCGTAGCTCACTGAAAAATTGGTCGAAAACGCTCGTTTCAGATAAAGTTGCGATTTTTGGAAAGCAAAAATTGGCTCTTTTCTTTTTTTTTCAACAATAAAAACCAAGATCCTTGTCATTATGGCTCATTTGATTCGGTTTTTAAAATTGTAAGCGTATTTTGACCAACTTCCGAAGGAGTAATGAAATAGAAAGGAAATTAAAGCTAAAGTCAAGATTATAGGGGTGCTAAATTTATGATGAAAATCTATGATGAGAAGGATCTTTGGAGAACATTTTCCCAAAATTTGAACCTCGTAGCTCATTGGAAAATTGGTTGAAAATGCTCGTTTTAGATAGAGTTGCGATTTTCGAGAAGCACTTCATTGACTCATATTATTCCTTGTTTATTCCTTTTTTGGAAAAAGGAATAAACATGAACATACTTATCATTAAGGCTCATTTGAGTCGGTTTTTAAAATTGTAAGCGTATTTTGACCAACTTCCGAATGAGTGATGAAATCGAAATGAAATTAAAGCTAAAGTCAAGACTATAGGGCTGCTAAATCAAAACCAGAGAATTTTTGATGAGCAATATATAGAAGGATCTTTGGAGAACATTTTCCCAAAATTAGAACCTCATGAATCACTGGAAAATTGGTCGAAAACCCTCGTTTTAGATAGACTTGCAATTTTTGAGAAGCACTTCAATTGACTCATAAGAGCTCCTGTTTTTTGGAAAAAGGAATAAAAACGAACATACTTATTATTAAGGCTCATTTGAGAATTGTACGTGTATTTTGACCAACTTCCGATGAGCTACAAGGTCTATATTTTGCCAAAACGATCTCTAAGCATCCTCCTGTAAATGGAATTGCTCGCTAAATAATGAACACGATAGTTGTTATTTATCGGAGTTTCCTCTAAAAGGATTTTCCAGATTATCACCAAATATCTATTGTGTACATTGTCAAATCTGTAAATCTTCGTTTATTGATTGATAGTGAGTTATCAACAGACCAAATCTTTGATCCTAAATTCGTTAATTCTTTTATAGATGTTTACTTCTAATTGTAGAGTACACTTTTTCGTATACAAATTGATAAAGTAGATAACTGATTATCAGATAAACTTATGTTTTGCCTTCTGTTCATAATATTTATGTATAGTATGGAATTATAATATCAAAATATCAACTATTCTATAGAATTTGTTAAAACGCAATTATCTCACGTGCATTTTCAGCCTTCAATAGGTGCATTCAATGATGTAACACTAGGTGTACTTTCATTATTCAATTTCACTAGATCGTTTTCAAATGGACAAATAAAAATCGAACATACAGAACGCCCTTTCAAATAAAATCGAACTTTGTCATACCAATTATGGATAACGAATTGTAATTTTCCGGTCAATCGGTCAAATAGTTTACGCGATATTTCATAAAAATTCATCATAAATAGAATATCAAGGTCTATTTTAATTCAATCAAAATCAAAAGAATCATTTGTTGATCTTTAGAGAAACAAATCGACTAAAATGGAACGTTCTGTATAAAATAAAGCATCTTTACATCCATGAATAATTGGGAACAATTGATTAAAACTTCTTATTGTTCTATTTCGGATGTATTATGGGGTTATAAAAGCACAAAAAATCGAATAGGCTGTTTAAACATGTATAACCGGTGGTATTCTCTAACTGTTTGACGATTTGTTACCATGATACTAGCATTTGCGCACTTCTATCTTACTCTTCACATCGAACCGAAAAGTAGATTGTTGTTATGGTAGTGAAGCGCTGAAAAATTATAGAATACATGAGTAGTATTCTATAACTAGGGTGTAGCGAAGGTGGCACCCGCCACGGGGCGCAAATTTTTGTAGGCTAACCAAAAAAATGTGCTTTGTTAAAAACATTTTGCATGTGGGGGCGCAAAAAAGTATCCAGCCACGGGCGGTATAAATCCTAGTTCCGGCTCTGAGCGACTGTCAACGTTGCTATGGTAACCAACAATGGAAAAAGTTATAGAATACAAATATCAGAAAAGTCGAATACTTTTCTATTTTTATTTAAACGATTTCATCTTGGTTGATTTGAGTAATGTGAAAATACAGTAGGTGTTGGTTAAGAATCATCATTTGTTTCAAATAATTCATTCATGCGTACCACGTGGCTTTCACGCAGTCGTCGAAAGGCCAAGAGCGAGAAACAAGACAAATATTTACAAACTTGTTTTCTCTCTATCCCACTTCAACTCAATACGATTTTAAATACGATCCGGTATCGTCTTTTCAATTCAGTCATATTTGAGATCTTCGTCGAGTTCGTTGTATTGTATTTGAAAATAATTAATTGAAAATTCTTATATGTAAAAGAAGCAATTGGTAATAATGCTGACAACAATAAAATCGTGTGCCACACGCACAAATCGCGAATTTCTATACAAAACAATCCAAAGACAAATTAGTAAAACAACAACAGCAACCAACAGTGATGCAATCACAAGACAACAAAAGCCCGAATTACACGAAACAACAACGAATAATAACAAATGGATACGAACAAATCGGCACAACAACAATAGGTAAATATCGTGATTTAATTAATTCGAATAATCCGGGTGGATTGTGCGATTTCGGGTGGATTGTACGCGATTTATAGCGCACGGTCGTTGACACGTCTCTTCGATCCGTGTTGTTGTGTTGTTGTTGGACTACGTGACTCGGTACGCGTGCAATTCCCAACCCCCTTTACGCGAACGTGAGCCGCATCAGATGCGCCCCAACTGTACCTGTTTGGCCGGAAAAAATCGAAAAAAATCGGGCTATTTTTCCAACAACCTTCAGCTCTATTTATAGCCGAGCCTGGAGTTCTCTGCCTCCGGTGATCGGCCCACAAACACTCGAAAAGTTCATACCTTTTCAATAAATTTATAAATAAACAGAATAGATAAACTTATCAAATATTTATACAACTGTACATCGCAGTAATATCCCAACAAAATTTAACGATTGTAATTATTTATGATAACTGTTGTTCGTAATAATAAAAGAACTATTAATCGCTATAATTAATTAGGATAGTTGTAATTATAACGATAAAGTCAAGTTCAGACGTTACGATTCGATATTCATCTGAATATCGAACATTCTTTGAAAATTGTCATCTTAATCCCCATCTTTATTCATCTCGTTGGATTTCGTTAAACTCGATTGGACCCCTACATTTGTATTCTCTAACTTTGGCGATCGTTACCATAACAACGCTGAACTGTCTTCTAATTGTCTCTTCAGAGAGATTGACAGTCTCCGCGTTGATATGGCAACGAAACGTTTAAAGAGTTAGAGAATACGATTGATAACTAGATATTTGTTGGATCTAAAATTGTCTGTCTATTTCTACAAAATCGTTTTGAATTTAAACGCAAAAATTAAAATTGACCTTGTCAGCTGGCAATATTGTTAACTAGGCAGATCAGCTCGATAATAAAGTAGTCTAATTTGCATTTTGTTGCGTCACTATTGATAAATGTAAAAAAATCTATTATCATTATGATCACAAAAATTCAGTCGAAAGTAGATTATTGGTATTCTCTATTTTTTTAACGATTCGCTACCATAACAACGCTAAAACTCTAAATTTGTCTCTTCAATTTCGTATAATAGAAACTCGTTTCAGAGATTGTTGTCATGGGGACGGATAGTTAAAAAGTTAGAGAATATGCATTGATTCGGTAGAGTGAAATTTTGCGGCTTCTAATCTGAGAAAATCGGTTACTATGCGGATGAGAAAGAAACCATCGTCGATTTTTAATTGTTTTATCGTTAATTTTAAAAAACTCGATCAGGCTAATTTAAAGAGCTTAATTCTAGTAATTTTTGCAAAATTAACGCTAACTGTTGGAATATCGGTGTTTCGCTTTAATTATAATTTCACACATAGTCATTCCGGACCGGAAATTTATTCGTATTCAATAATGTTGCCGTTACTAATAATTTATTAGAAAAAATTGTTTCAAATTATCTAATTGGTTTGCTTTTTAGTCGACAATTGTTGTGTTATTTATAATTAAATTCCAGTGATTTACAGTTACATTGTTGTTATTATTTTAATTAATTTGACACTGATCGGAATGGTTTTATGATTAATTTATCGTGTTCTTTCTATAAAATTCACATGTAATTGTATAGGAAGAGGCGTTAATAATTTATCGTCTGAATCACCCTGTTTATTTATTTCGATTTTGATTTTTGTTGTCCAATTAACAATACAATAGACATTGAATAAATTCCGATTATATTTGTTCTTGTTTTGTTTCAATTTTACAGAGCCTTATCAACAATTCAAACGAAAGTCAAATCAAAATCACCAAATATCGCATCGAAGGATGAAAGTCGTGAATTTATGGCCGTCTTTCCGGATATTGTACGTGATTTAACTGATGCCGGCCGTCAAACTGATATACCAGAAGTCAATAAACGCTTCGCCAAATTGTTGCATTATACAGTACCAAATGGTAAAAAAAATCGTGGCCTTTCCGTTGTTACCTCATATAAAATGTTAGAAAAACCGGAGAATCTAACACCGGATAATATACGGAAGGCGATCATTCTAGGATGGTGTGTAGAAATGGTAAGAATCTTCGTTTTTATTCTATTAACTGAATTCAATAGAGGATAAAAATCTTGTTTTTAATTTTTTGTGGGTCATGGGTTATCGAATTTTTTGATCTACGTTAAATCACGCGATTATCTCGTGATTAAAAAAAAAACACCTTCATTGAAAAATTGGGTTTTATTTAAATGTGTTTTGACTTTGTTATCACTGCAATTACAAAACTTATTTATCGGCAATAATTATACCGCGTGTTCCTAGTTATTATGGCCGATTACCACCAAATTTCGGAAATATTTGCTGGGAAGATTCAGCAAGATTAGAACCTTGTAGCTCATTGGAAAGTTTATGAAGTAATTATACTCCAAGAATAACTAAGATAAGCTGTCGGTTAGGTTGTTTGATTTTCCTCACTGAGAAACTACTCTCGAGTTCGATGATAGAGAGCAAATTTTCCAATTTTCCAGGATCCGGTGATAGAGACAAAAAGAAAACTATTTCCAGCCATTTTACGCGCATATTTATTTGATGAAAATCGCGATATTGACAGTTCAAAGCGGTTTCTCACCAATTTCTAAACGAACTACGACTTCTAATCCAAAATATCCCGTTATTTTGTTTATCTCAGAAATTGGAATATTGAGCGAAACATCCTGTATACAGAGTGAGCCAAGTGGTTGGCCTATTAGACGTTTAAAGAGTTCTAATTGNTAATAGGCCAACCACTTGGCTCACTCTGTATATCGCAACAGAATTAAGCAATTGTTTATGCAATAAAATATGTTAAAATAATGATAATTCTAGTATATTATCAAAACAATGGGACGAAACAAACAAAAGGATTAAAATTTGGGCTAATTAAAAAGCGAGAAAAATAAGTAATTTGGCAGCAAATTTAAACAAATAATTCAGCAAAAACACCGTTTTGATATGTTGATGCTTTTGTTTGTTTATTATTAAAATAAAATTCATTAATGATTGTACTATGAAGAATTATTTAGCTTTAATTCGTTGGGCAATTGGCTCAACTATTGAAAAAACTTACGTTAAACCAATAAAACTCCTCCAAATCTGGACATTCACAATATTTCTTCGATTTTCTTCACCTGTTGATAATTCCGCATCAAAACCTGAGTGAAATTTCGAATTTATCCAAAATTGCGCTTATGTTGGCGACATTGAACTAAATTTAGATTTTCTTTTAATTGAATAATCGATAACAATTTGAAATTATAGTAGTTCGTAGTTGAAACCGGTTTGCAGCAATAATAATTTCTAATTAATCTGAGAATTTTCCTCAATTATAGAAATAAAGGAGTGAAAATTGTTGATCATAATCGCCGATAATTCTCAAACATTAAATTTTGTTTGTTCTTTTTGTAAATTATAATTGATTGAAAATTATGTTAAGATTATAAATTATAATTTTCAAGTGGTAACAATAATCTTTAATTTATTTTAATGCATAAACAAGGAAAATAAATAATAAGCGTTAAGATAACTGGTATCTATTTATTCTATCTGTTTTCTCTGTAAAGCAATACATATAGAGTACATAAATTATACAATAACAACAAAACTATATAATTTAAATTATAAATTAATTAATTTTATAATTCTGGTAGTCGTATTTACCGTTCAGAATAGTATCAAGCGCCCCAATTTTTATTTTCCAATAAATATAAGAGAACTTCTGGTAAAAGAACCGGACCTTTAGGTGTTTACATTTTTTTTATCTTATTTTTTATTTTTTCAATTTTTTTATAATTTTTTTGATTTGATTGATAGGGATAATAGCAGCCGATAATATGCTTAATTTAAATAGTTCCATTTCGAATTTATTCAATTTCATCGCGACTCAAACGGAAACGTGCAAAATCTTCAAAAACAATATTATCATCATCATCATTCTCATAAGCATTATCATTACGGGCCCGTTCAATCGATCGCATCTTTTTGAACGTTTTCGGTTTCGGTTTATCGGCAGTAGCAACAATACCGGGTATTGCGTGTAATAATTTGAACGGCACATCGGTAACTAATTCACCACCCAAAGTGCCACAATTCAATTTAACCCGTAACGAATACGAAATAACAATACCGATAGCATCAATTGGACATTTACCTTCAGGTACCAGAGTTGAACTAGCTAAATTAACATCATCATCCCGTAAACGGCCATCTAGTGCAATACCTCGACGATCTTTATTGCTGGCTGCCAATGGTACCAAATAGATGACTTTTGTGAAACTTGTACCGGGTGTAATAGGGCATCCTTCGCGTGTTTCTAAACTGGCCACATATTTAGAGAATTGCGCATTGACCATTGTTATTTCACAATGCTGGACAACATAGGCTTTAATATTCCGTACTGATTTCCGGGAATTATTGCTGATAATAACATTAGCGCCGATTTGTTCACCATGAAAATAGATCTCTTTATCTAAAGTTACTTCTAAATTGATTTTACCAGTCGAGAAGGTGAATCCTTTCGATACTAAAGAGCTGGGAAGACGGCATACTGTTCTCTGTTCAGATAACATTTGTAACTTTTTGATTGCTAAAGTTACCGTACTTCGTTTATGACTACGATCATCTTCATTGGCACCAACGAAAACCTTAACGTAATATTCCACACCAAGCGGTTTACCTTGATCATCATCACCCGGTTGTAATGTCACACTACTTGGTGCCATATCAGGAAAATGGAATGTAAATGGATACGCGTTCGGTTCCATTTTTTGTAACAATTTCTCCTGTATCGGTGTCATTTGTATCTTATCATTCTTCTTATTTGGCACAATCTGGTCTTGGTCGATTATCATTTCTTTACTAAATTTGACACCCATAACTTCATCTTCTTCGCGTCCATAACGGTAGGTTGTGATGAGTTGGCCAAATAATTTTCGACCTTGTAAATAGCCATCTTCAACAACGGCAACACCATCAATTGGATCGATATGGCTTAGATAATCTATGAAATCACGTTTACCAAGGTAGACAGTAACTTTACCATTAGGTGTTGTTTTTTTGAAAACTTTTACAGCAACAACCATTTGATTTTTTAACGAATAGTTGAAATTACACTCGATTTAATTACAATTTTGTTTTGTAAGTTGTAAGTTTATTACGGACTGGTAGTTCTACCAGAAGTGACAATAATTCGTTCGGTTGGCGAATATATAAAATGCTTCTATAGGGCTTCGAGGAGATACCTAATCGAATTAATATTTACATAATAATTGGATTTATCTATAAGATTTCTTTGTAAATGCATCTATTTTTCTGGAAATTGACGTACAAATTCGTTAATCCAATCTATGTACACATGTTTGCGTCAATCGCCACTAACCTCTACTGTTGGAATTTTCTTAGAGCTAAGAATGATGGAAAATTACAGTTTGAAATTAAGGAAACATCAAATTTGGGTTGTTTTCGAAATTACCGTCAATTAGGAAATAGTGCCTCTATTTCAAAGGTCTCATTATTTACTCTTATCAGTTAATCATAGGGTTCTATTTTTATTCGGTGATTTCTTAATCATGAAAGTCGACTAATTATCAACCATTTTTCAAGGAAAACGATGTGTATTTTTCCTATTTACGACAAATTTTAAATGGATTTTTTTTATCTTCAAGGGCTAACTCGTTTCTTAATCGTTTTGTTTAAGGTCCAAAATTATTTGTATTTTGGCTGGCACTTTTTATTAATTGGTTAGCCAGCTAAATTAGGGATTGTTTCTCAAATCCCTGTTGCCTTATCGATGGAACACGTTGTATATTTTATCTCTGATTCTCTAACGAAACTTAAAGGATTTTGGGTACAATTAGGCAATCGTCAAATTGATTCGAGTGTGACTTTATGGTGAAATTTTAGTTGAATTAACGTTAATTTCTACGTTATCTTTTCGCTTGGCTGCAACTTTGCAGGAATTGCATTCTCTTTTTATTTGCATTAAGCGTATAAATGTACAGTTAAGTAAACTGTACACGAATCCATTTAAATAAATCTTTAAACCTACTACATAAAGTTTAATTTTCTAATAAAATTGTAAATTGAAATAAAATAACATAATTTAAAAAGTAGTAGTGCGAGTTAAATAATTTCAAGATAAGGGAAATGTCATGATTTGAGAAGGTAAAAACAATCATAATTATAAATAAATACCGATTAATAATGCATGTTGTTATGGTTGGCTTTTTTCTATTCGCATTTCATTATTGTTATTGTGATATTCTTATCTGTATGTGTAAAATTCAATACTAAATTACAAAAATTGGATATTTTATCATATTGCTATTTTTGTGGCGAAAAATGTAGTGAAATTGCGTTGAAAAATACCGATAACATTTGTCTTTTAGAAGGCAAAAGAGCGGCACAAATATAGGAAAACCTTGTTATTGTATTATAATAAGCCACGTGCGTCCTTTTATCTATTTATCTACGTTTTAAATGAGAATTACTTCTGTTTTGATAACTGAAATGAGTGATAGTAGTTCTCTTTTTAGAAGCTTAAACACAGTGGAGCTCAGTTGAAAATATCAGAATTTACAGTCTTATTGGCTTGAAATCAGTGAAATAGTCCTCATTATAGTTCTCAATTCTAGAAATTAAAACTATGCTTTTCAAATCTATCCAACATTCTAGCGCTTAAAATCAGAAGTTTGCACGGGCTGCTGAAATCTGAATAATTGTTGAACGAAGCATTTTAATTACATCATTAATTTGCAAAATTGCTCCTTTCTTGGGGCAAACATCTTTGATTTAATATAATCCTTTGGGATTCATTAAAATAACTAATGCTCTGAATGAGGTTCTACAATTTCTTCATTCTTAAAATGAATCTGGCTAGCACTCCTATTCAAACAGATAGCAAAAGTTGAATACAGTGCAAGATTTTCCTATAAAATTGCAAAATAGGTACGTATTATACGGTATAAATCCAACATTTATCATTATTACTCAAGTTTAAAAGAGGCTAGTTTTTACTATCACTTTTTTAAGCTGCAGCAGTAAGGTGTTACATTTATTCTGTAGATAGTATTTAAGACTCGATTCTGCCCATAGAGATTGCTTTGGACAGACGAGCCGAGTCTAAGTCGAATATCATCAATATCAGCTGTAATCATTTGATAGTTAGGCTTATAAGACGGTTTTGTGGATGCTTTTTCTGCTTAATTCGTGCGTGCACGACTAGAAAACCAAGTACAGTTGCGTAAAATACAGAAGATTTTATAATTTCTTTATAAAACTGACCACTGTTGTAAATAATTGTATCATAATAAAACATATAGAAGTATTAATGTGTTGATAAAATTTGTGGGAATAAGGGTTGTAGTTTATTAATCCTTTTAGGCAAGTCGCTTTAATAACAATTTGATTTTCTTGATTTATTAATTGCTTCCAGTTAGAGGCTGGTTTCGTGATAACTGATGATTTTATGGACAATGCTGAGAAACGCCGCGGCCTTCCATGCTGGTACAAACTAGACGATGTTGGTAAACAAGTACCAAACGATCTACTTCTACTTTTGAATGGAATCTTTGTCATTTTGAAGAAGCATTTCTCCAATCATCAGTGTTATGTAGCAACAATGGAGCTATTCCATGATATGACATTGAAAACTGTAATGGGACAAACTTTAGATTCGTTATCCCTAAAAGATGGTCGGCCGAATTTCGAATTCTTCACAATGAATAAATACAACGCTATTGTTAAATATAAAACAGCCTATTATACGTTCACATTACCGATGGCATTGGCTATGTATTTAGCGGATCTATACGATCCAGAAATGCACCGACAAGCCAAAACGATTTTAATGGAAATGGGCTTATTCTTCCAAATACAAGACGATTTCTTGGATTGTTTCGGCGATCCCGAAAAGACCGGCAAAGATTGCAATGATATCCGCGAAGGTAAATGTACTTGGTTGTCGGTTGTTGCATTACAACGTGCCAATCCGCAACAGCGCAAAATTATGGAGGAATATTACGGTCGGCCGGATGAAGAAGCTGTTAGAATCATCAAGAATTTATATGAAGAATTAAGTTTGCCGAACACGTACGCGGTATATGAAGAAGAAAGTTTCAATATTATACGTACACATATCCAGCAAATCTCTAAGGGATTACCACATAAATTATTCTTTAAAATGGTCGATCGAATTTATAAAAGGGAGGGTTGATTCAATCCCCAATTGATCTCAGTATTTCGTTATTTTTTGAGTTTAATGTTTGCAAGAAGTACTTCAAATACCTATACGATTATATTATAGACATGTGGTAATGGGTGGTTTTTTTATAAAGTTGAAAATTGGTACGCTTTTAAATAATTCAGCTTCAATTGATTTATAATTTCTATTTTCTGTTTTTTCATTTAATAATTCTAGTTTAAGGACATCTTGCAAATATTCTTTCTTATCATTATTATCATTACATTAGTGATATTTTTCGTGAATCATTGTGTTTGACCAATAATTCCAATTGTAATGGTCCAAAAATTGTAGTAAATTATATAAAAAAATTAATAAAATTTTACAAAAAACAATATCCTGTAAATATGCTTCTTTAAGGATTACTGTCTATTTGAGATCGTTAAAATAAAATCTATAACGTGAATTATAATACTCGCTCTGTTTCTGGGTAGAGATAAATTCGTAAATTTCAGTAATCAAAAATAACCCTTAAATTTTTATATTTTGCTGATCAAATAGATTTACTGATAATTGTAGAATTATTTGAAACAATCTGTGTTTGGTGATTAATAAAATTTCGTATACATCTCGTGTTATTGGGGCAGATAAGTTACCAGAGAAATTAAATTCTCTTGTGATTTACTTGTTTTTTGGATAATTTTTATTGATTCCAGTTGGAAAACCTCCTCGCTATTTCAAATACAAAACGATTATTTAGATTGTTTTAGCGATTCGGAGAAGACTGGTAAAGTTTCTAACGACATAAGTGAAGGTAAATGTACTTGGTTAGCAGTGGTTGCATTACAATTAGCCAATCCACAACAACGCCGTATTATGGAAGAATATTATGGCAGGTCGGGTGAAGCTGAAACGATTATTAAGAATTTGTATAGACAATTAAATTTACCAAAATTGTATGCAAAACACGAAGAAAAAAGTAGTATTATTATAAACACACATATTGAAGAAGTCTCTGCAATACTGCCACGTGAACTATTCCTTCAAACGATGGAATTAATTTACAAGAAAGAAACTTCTTTTTAGTATTCAATATAATGAAGCAGTTTATAGGGAAGAAGCATCGAGTTTCTAAGTATTATACTGGACAATTGTTACATTTAAATTCGTATTTCGATATAATTAATTTGGTTTGATTA
>JACDRQ010000635.1:0-27075 GCA_013841215.1 Hycleus cichorii
ACACCAACATATCGCCTTCCTTTTCTCAAGCCTTGGTCAATCAAGACTTAGGAAAAGGAGGTCCCTATTGAACGACACACTAATAAGTTAGATAGAGTGAGGACTAACTGTCAAAATTTCCCCATATGAGAACCAAATTGGTCTTTAAAAATATAGGCGATGCGCACTCTACTACCTCATTGCAAGCATACGATGTAACTTTAACCACAGACCGGAAACGATACAATCAAATCTGTACTTGAATAATTTAATTTTAATTTAAGAATTCGATTTAAATCAATATTTCTTTATCATAAATTTGGAAAAATTCAAATATAAATTAGACAAATTTTCCAAATAATGTTGAATTTAATATTATCAAGAGTGAGATACCAGGTAATATATTAATAAATGAATTCCAAAATAAATTATTTTACAATTATTTATTATCTTTCTAAAAAATCCTAATACTTACAGAAATTATTTGATTATTGCACTGTAATTTATCGAAAAATAGTCAATTTTTGAATTTCGCGCCCCTGTATTTCCGCCAGCCATATTGTTATGACGTAGAATTTTCTAGGTCGTGTTGAGCCGTTTTTTCTCGATATAAATATTGAGAATTTATCGACAAAAAAATTTGGAAAATTTATAATTTTCTATCCATGGTAAAGTACTTGAATAGATTTTCAATAATGTCAAGATAGAAATTCAAAAAATTGTGAAATTGAAGAACGAAAAATTGGAAACAATTGATGAATTTCTAGGCTAACTTGGATGTATAACAGTATAATCGCCATATTGTTTTATATGGAAAAAAAATGGTTTATCTGGAATCATCTATTTTTGAATAAGATGAAATCGTTGGATTTCAATTCGAATTGATGAATTTCATTATGTGTTGATTGTTTTTGTTGGAATTTTTGTGAAAATTTAAGTGAAAATTGGGGACAAGATTGACACTGGTTGTAGTGGAGGCCATATTAATAATGGCCGCCATTATGATTTCGTGTTGTTGTCTAATGCGCCGATGTTGTACGTGAGCTTGGCAAGTAGGACTGTGTGGTGTGTGTTGTGTTTCTCTATTAAAGAAATTTTTACGTTTTTCATCAATAATAATTCATATAAAACAGGTAAAATTCATTATTAAACGCTTATTTATAGTATTTTAACATATTTTCAATGTTTTATTGCTGGTATAATACGCAAAAATTGAAACTTATTTGGGTGGTGTGTGTTGTATGTCTGTAGTAAGTTTTGAGAGTGGCGCCATGTTGTGAAATCGACTGAGAAAAAAGAGAAATTCCCCTTTATTTGTGCGATTTTTTTTGAAATTCGTTTGAAATTTCCGTATAGAAAATTCAATGTTGATTTCCAATTGAATTGAACAAAATTTAGGTTATTTTGTGTAAGTTTCCCGCGTTACAAACCGTCAAAATACAATTTCCATTGAAACGTCAAAAGCGTCGTCGTTTTCTCTATCTGTCTCTCGTCTTGTGTTTGTATGTGTGCGTGTATTTGTGTGAATGTGTGGATAGATAACAAGAATAACCTCGAGACAATTATTATTTAAAAAAAAACACACGAATTTAGACAAGGTCTCGAAAAAAATTCAATTTTAACCCCTAGTTTTGCAAAAATTAATCTAAATCTCCCGCAAATAATCCCTAATTTCCAATTTTTCTAATTTTAATAAAACATTAACTTTCTAAGCTAGAAAATTTTGGTAATCTTATGTGTTTTCTTTAATTTTTGTTACAGATGGCTCTATAAATAATTAAAAAAAAAAACAGTTCAAAAACAAACAATGGGATTTGTTGTGTTGTGTTTAATGCAATATCGTATCAGCTGATTAATAAAACACACGTTCCAGTGTGTTTTTTTTCACAAATCTGTGTCTTGTGTGTGTTGTGTGTCGTCCACATTGTGATTTTCTTATAATTTAAAAAACCATAAAAATAAAATAAATATTTTGGTAAGATTAGTAATCATAGTTTTTGTTGTTTTCTTAATTAACTTACTATTGTTTTATTATCATTTAAGGTTAAGGTTAAGTTCAGTAGTTGTTTCATACTATACAGGGATGTTGAATTAAAATTTATATGGAACGTCCTATTATTTGGCGAATAATTTGGACGATATTTCAATGAATTACAAAAGAGTTTTTGTAGATGATTTTGGTAAAATTGGGGCTTCGTTTTTGACAATCTCGTAATTTTTATCAATCAACGATTCATATAAAACGATTAAGACTAACTCAACGATGCTCAAAACTTTGTGTTTTTTTTTCAATTTTTGTCCATTTTATTATGAGGGTATTGGATAAAATGAAAAACAGTTATTTGTAGTCATTTGAAATGTTTAACTCGATTTCAAAAATCGTCACTGCCTAAAATGAGCGTTTTTCGACAATATTTCAAATTGCCACATTTTCCAAAATGAACCATTTTTTTTAAATCAATTTGCTAATGACCAAGAAGATTGAAATTGCTAAAATGATCTCTAAGGACTCTTATCTATCAATTTTTGGAATATTTTTCAAATTACTCTTTCATAAATGTAATTGTTATATTAACTAGTTTCTATTGAATATGTCGAGAAAATTGGAAAATGTTTTAAATATTCGCATGAGACTTGGTGGAGACTATTGCAGCAAATTTTGAGCCTCTTAAAATGATAATTTGTGACAATTTTGTGATTTTTACCAATCATCTGTACACATAAAACGATTAAGAATGTATCAGAGGCTTCCAATATTGATTTTTTCAAAGTTTTCATTTTATTGTGGAATGTGCAGGGAGCAGAATAAAAAACAATTATGTGGGAAGTCTTCGAAAAATCGCGACATTGTCTAAAATTGGTTTTTTTCTCCAACCGTTGAACTACGACGTTCAAATTTCGTGAAAATCTATAAATCTTAGAAATATTTTTACAATTTCTCGACAAATTATTGGTATTTCCATATAAATTTTTAATCCAACAGCCATATATGTCTGCGAATCTAGAATATAAAATTTGGTTGTACAAAAATACAATAAAAAATAATTTACAAGTGATTCGAATTGTCTTCAATTATTTGTTATTGCTGAAAACTACCAAATTATATACTTTAGATATTTGAATATTTTTTAAAACGATAATTTAAATGTTCATGTGTTGATTTATTTTAAAGCAAGAATACCACAAATGGTCATAAAAGTGTCACATTTGTTTTATTCTTCTATTTTTTACTATTCTCAAATGAATGCAGTTTTATTGAAAATTTATAAAATTTATATTGTGTTATAATTTTCAGAACATTATTGTGTGACGCAATGCAGCAAGTTGATACTCCAATCCAAAATAATTCGGTAAGTTTATTTTATTTATTTTATTTATTCATGAGCCAAGAAATTGACATATTTAAAATATAAGAAGTTCTAATTAATTGTTGTTCTAATAATTAGTTGTTCTATTAACTCCTGACGTATAGGATAGTGGTATTAGTACAACTATTAAAATTCCAGTTTCAATTATTCAAACGTTATAGTTTTTAAAATAAGAATTTTTCAAACAAACTACAAAATTAAAATTCTTACAAAAACTGTTTACGCTAGACCAAAGATAATGTTATCATGTTAATATTTCAAATTTCAAATACTTCTTATACTTTTACTTGGCTCAGTTTGTATAATTAATTATGGTAATTTTTGATTGAATTTAATTTGATAATAAATAATAATTCTCCTATCTATCTATCTAAGATGACGTTCCTGCAGGCTCCACCACAACAACAACAACAACAACAGCAACAACAACACAAAATGAACGATCCAAATCAAGAGAAAGAACCACCACCACGTATTGAACCACAAATAGAACCAATAAATGGTATTGTACAACCACCTGTACATCCACCACCTGATCGACCTGGTCGTGTAACAAATCAATTACAATTTTTACAAAAAACTGTTTTAAAAGCTGTATGGAGTCATAAATTTTCTTGGCCTTTTCGACAACCTGTTGATGCTAAAAAATTAGATTTACCTGTAAGTTTAATTTTAGTTGATTTAAATCAATCAATTTAAATTAATTGGTTATTAGGATTATCATCAAATAATTAAACAACCTATGGATTTGGGTACGATTAAGAAACGATTGGATAATAATTATTATTGGTCAGGCAAAGAATGTATACAAGATTTCAATACAATGTTTACAAATTGTTATGTTTATAATAAACCTGGTGAGGATGTTGTTATAATGGCACAAGCATTAGAAAAAGTATTTTTAACAAAAGTTGCTGATATGCCAAAAGAGGAGATTGTTGTGGCTAAAGGTAAAAAAGGTAGAACATCTGGTAGTAGTGGTGTTGGTGGTGGTGGTGGTGGTAGTGGTGGTGTTAGTGGTAGTGGTATTGGTCGTGGACGGCCACCAGCTACTGTATCATCAACAGTATCAACACCAATTGCTGCTACAACAACAGGATCACTTGGTTTACCACTTCAGCCACCATCAACAATACCTGGTAGTACAGCAACTACAACTATTGTACCAACAACAAATCATAGCTCTCTTCCACCACCAACACCGACACCAGTACCACAACAGCAACAACAACAACAACAACAAGCACCACCACAACCACCACCACAACAACAACCACAACAAATGCCACCAACTGCAAATTATCATGTAACAACACAACCAATGGTTAATAGTTTAGAAAATAATTTAAATACATCAATATTATCTGGTAATGTTGTACCACCATCACAACCAGCAAAAATGAAAAAAGGTGTTAAACGAAAAGCTGATACAACAACACCAACGGCAACAGCATATGATTATAATAATGTTCCAATTGAAGCTAAATCGGCCAAAATATCAACAAGACGTGAATCTGGTAGACAAATTAAAAAACCCATAAGACCTGAATTAGATGGTTTAGTACCATATAATCAAGGCAATATATCACGTTTATTATCAAATGTTAATAATAATACAATACCACCACATCAACAACAACATAAAGCAAAAGAAAAACTATCAGAACCATTGAAAGCTTGTAACGAAATTTTAAAAGAATTATTTACAAGGAAACATTCAGTAAGTTGTATTAATTCTATTTATTCTGTATTTTATATAAAAATTATAAATAAATAGGGTTATGCGTGGCCGTTTTATAAACCAGTTGATGCTGAATTACTCGGTTTACACGATTATCATGATATTATAAAAAAACCAATGGATTTGGGTACTGTTAAACAAAAAATGGATAATAGGGAATATCGTACGGCTCAAGAATTTGCAGCTGATGTCCGATTAATATTTACAAATTGTTATAAATATAATCCATCTGATCATGATGTTGTTGTTATGGCTAGGAAATTACAAGATGTATTTGAAGTTAAGTAAGTATTAAAATTTAGATTTTCGATTTAATTATAATTTATTTAAATTTAATTTAGATTTGCAAAAATTCCCGACGAACCTATAAATCGAACAGAAGGCACATCAAAATCTGAATCAAGTTCATCCGGTTCTAGTTCAGAATCATCTAGTGATTCTGAAGATTCCGAAGAAGAAAATCGTAATAAACAATTAAAACAATTAGAAAAAGAAGTAAATATAATTCTATTATAATTGAATATATTATTAAATTGTTTGATTTCAAGTTATTGGGTTTACAAGAGAAGATGAAGAAATTAGTTGAAGAAAGTACAAGGCGGAAAAAAGAAAAGAAGAAACAAAAAGAAAAAGAGAAGAGTAAGAAAATGATGGCAAATAGTAGTACAATGGGTGGTGGTGGTAGTGGTGGCGGTGGTGGTGGTAAACCAGGTGGTCATAGTAGTTTAACAAAGACTGCTAATTCAATATTATCAGATACAGTCGATGATAGTATAGCCAGTGTTGTATCTGGAGCTGATCTCAAGATGACTAGTGATATTCATCAACATACAGTAGCTGGTAAATCTCTTAATATGCATCATAATCTGTCTACCAGTGCTAATACATCTTCTGTAAAGCCACCCAAGAGTAAAGGTAAAAATCATTATATGCCAGATAATGATACCAATATGCCCCTACAATTTGTTTTTGTTATCTTTTCAGTTTGTTTGTTTTTTTTACCTTTTTCTAGATTTTTTTAAAGGCAATTTCTCAAATTTGAGTATTTTCAATACGGTTTTTCAATACTCCCAAGAAATAAACCAAAATATAAAATATGGAAAAGGTGTACATCTGGCATATGTATTTATTGTATGACTCGTTTTAAAAGAAATCCATGAAAATACAATGCTTCAAATACTTATTGTTTCTATTCTGTTACTAGAGTTTTAAAATAAAAATTGACTTCACAACAATCTTACGATATAAAAACGAGTTCTTCACATATGAATAATTTACTTCTTTATTTATACTAATGGTGGAATCAATTAATTTAACCCTAGCTCTTCTCATGTGATGCGATATTGAGTATTATTCAATTTCGTTGAAACTTCAAAAAAATTGTAACGAATCTATAATTATATGAAGCACTGTACAGTTTTTTTTTCCATCTTCTAACTTACTAACTTTATGCTTGATTTTAATGAACGTATGTCCACAATTGATTCGAAAATACTCAACTTTCGGGTGGCCAATCATTTAATTTTCATCATCATCATTATCATTTTTATTATTATTATTAGATGTTATTTGTTTATTATTATTATTGTTATTATTAAATTAAAATTGAATTAGGAATGAGAGGTCCTAAACCAGCTGCTGCACCAAATGCACCTCAAAAACGTGGTAAAACAACAAATAAAAGTAATGCTGGACGTAAAAAATCAACAACACAACCAACACAAATGGCATTCGATTCGGAAGATGAAGATAATGCAAAACCAATGTCTTATGATGAGAAACGTCAACTATCATTAGATATTAATAAATTGCCAGGTTAAATCTATTAAATTCTATTAAATAATTTAATTTTAATTAACTATTGTTGATAATTATAGGTGATAAACTTGGACGTGTTGTTCATATAATTCAATCAAGAGAGCCATCATTGCGTGATTCAAATCCAGATGAAATTGAAATTGATTTTGAAACATTAAAACCATCAACATTAAGAGAATTGGAAAGTTATGTTGCATCATGTCTACGTAAAAAGCCACGTAAGCCTTACTGTAAGTTCCATTACTTAACGTCTAAACCGGTCGGCTAGAGTGTTATACACCAGACCGCTGAGACCAGGGTAACATGCTTACAGTGTTTTTTTTATTTTAATAAATAAATAAATAAAAACAATAACAAAGTAAGCATTGTTACAGGCGTACGTAATTGGAACTTTTTTCTCAATTGTATTCAATTCTAAGCATGGTAGACGTTGGTGCTCGTGGTTTTGGTTGTAACATTTATTTATTAAGTTGTTCTTTTTATCGATTGATTGATTTATTAGCGAGATGGGAAATGTTGGTTTTTCTGGAAATAAAATTGCTTTTTTTAAGTTCTAGGAATGTTTATGGATGGTTACTAAGTTTTTTAACAGTTATCTCTAATTTGGTTAATGCTTTTTTACTATAATAATTAAAGCTTATCTTTTATGTTATTGGGTTATATTCATGAACATTTAGAACATTTATTTATTTAAATTAATTAAATTGTCTAATAATGAGACGTTTATTCTAGATAAAAAAATGCCTGGCAAATCAAAAGATGAACAAATGGCTGAGAAGAAACAAGAATTGGAGAAACGTTTAATGGATGTTACCGATAAAATAGGAAATTCTAAAGCTAAAGCGCCGAAAAAAGGTATGTTTGTTCATTTAAAAATTAATAGCCGATATTTGTTTTCTATTTTATTGAATTCAAATTAAAACTTGTTTTTCTCGTATTTTATAGAAGAGTCAAGAGTAGATCCAGCAGGTTCAGGTGGTCCATCTGGACGTATGTCATCTAGTTCGAGTAGTTCCGATTCAGATAGTAGTAGTTCCAGTTTATCGAGCAGTTCGAGCGATTCCAGTGACAGTGAAGCAGGTTAGCTTAAAAATTAAAACAAAAAAGACAAAAATTACAAAAAATAATTAGAATCACTTCTGCAACATAAACAATTTCTATTTTAATCCTAATTAAATAATAAAATAATAATGAATTCCGTAATTTTAATTTAAAATCTAATAGAAAAATCGTTATTTTTTAAGACGACGACAACAAGAAAAAAATATAATTAAATGATATTCCAAACAAATCAAAATAAGTTTTATTTTTGTGTTTGTTTGTTTCTTGCTACAATTCTTAGTACCTATATGTAGAGGGCGATTTAAATATATTATAGACGATTAAACCCTGCCAGATTTCAAATAAAATAACGCCCTATAATGTATAAAAACTTAAAAAAGTAATTGTATTATTGTTATATTATTTATTGTTCCATTCGTTTAAGAAAATTTATTAATCAACTGATGCCCAATATTTATTAATTGAACACAAAAAAATACGTTGATGTGTCAATGCATAAATAATTAATTGTGCAATCATTTGTTCTAATTGAGAAAATAAACCAAGATTATGCTCTAAATAGGACAAGAACAAACTAAGTACTAATTATTACTAAATTAAAAAATAAAACAAAAAAGGGTTTTACAGAGAAATAAAAGTATTCAAACACCATTACAGTATTGATAGTAGTTGTACGTGTGTGTGAATGTTTATTTTTTGATTTTAAATCAGGTTTATCTGAAACTTTGAATTTGAAAATTTTGATTTATTTTGATGAAACATTGTGTTTCAGATAATGCCATCATATTATCATCTTTGTCAGTTGCCATTACTTTAAATAATAAGTAGATAATAAATTGCACTACTATCACTATTATTTCAACTATTATTATTATCATTAATTAATAACTATAGGATAAACAGAAGGCTTGCATAATTTAATTTACAGTTGACAAGACTGATTATTTCTTCGATTCTTGGATTAATTTATATTCAATAAAAAAACATCTGGCATATTATTGAATTTACTAATTTTTGAACAATGTTTCTGTATGGAATATCATGAGTTTTTTATTTAATGAAAATTATTAAAACTGCTGTTGTTTCATTATTATTCTTATTATGAAAATCTTTTGGTTCATAAAATAAGATGAGAATTGTGTACCATAATTAAATGTTAGTAAATTTTCTTTTTTTGTAAAGAATTTCATTTTTATGAAATAATACTGCAAATATGCTACTATAAATAATGATGATTGAAAAATAATATAAATTATAGTAAGATTTTTTAAAGTAGCATCTTTAATTGGTGCTTAAATTTCGATTTCTATTCTATAAATGTGTAAATAGAGTATCTTTGTTTCGGAGAAATAACAATGCAATGGATTTTTCCTTTAATTTTTATCTCATATAGGTACTATTGCAGAATATTTATTATTTATAATTTTATAAATTAAAGAGATTATATAGTTTTTTTTTTTGAAATTATCGGAATATAAACTTAAAGTTGCTAATAGAGGAGCCTAATCTTGGACGTAAATCTAATTTTTTTATTATTTTTTCATCTTTATTATTATTAAAAGAGATCTAAATCGACCGCTCTAAACAACATTTGAAATTAATAAATGTATTATATTTGTTGTTTTGTTTTGTTTATTTTTTAAGTATTAATTGATTAGATGATTGTTTAGAGTGGTTTTGGTTTTCTTTTAAAATTTCTCTTTTTTTAGTGATAGCCTTGAGTGCATATTATGTGTGGAGTCTGCCAGCAGCGGACCAACCATACAGAATTATGAGAGGTCTTACCACACCACATCCACCACCACCATTACTTGTATTTTAACGCGATCCATTTTTATATTTTCCATAATTTCTAACGATCTAATTTATTTATTTATTTTTTAATTCTCTCTAAATACCTTTAGAGAAATAATCGAGAGAAAAAAAAGATAGTAATAAGTGATAGATTCGCGCTACAACAAATGCAGACAATGTGTGTGGCGGCTGAATTAATTTTTTTCAAAAAAAAAATAATCAAAAAATAGAAAAAAGTTCTGCAAATTACACGTTGTGTTTATTTCCACTATCTAATTCTCTAATTATCTTCCTGTATGGTTCAATTTTTACGTTGATTTATTTATTTATTTGTTCGTTTGTTTATTTGGCTGGCCTCCATTCACATTGTTTGCACTCAGGGGGTTGTTTTTATTTGGAAATTCTAATATTAAGGGAGACGAAATTTGGAAATTTCTTATAAACAATTAGAGGCAAGTCAGGTTAGGTTTCTTTTTCGATTACAACAACGGCAGAGCATATTTAATAAAAGAGTACGAAAGTTGTTCATATCACTATTTAAAAATTAATAAAAGCAACAATAAACACGAATATTTCGTTGTGATGATGATAATGTAAAATGTATATAAGTTTCATAATGTAATGTCATCTTTTTAATTATTTGATTGCAATTTTAATTAAAAATATTGCAGAAAATTGTACAATATTTACAATTATCTTTATCTCTATCATTATTTCACAAACTATAATTAAGTTATAATTGATTAAAAGAACAAAAATTATTAAGAAAAATTCTGGTGTGGTTATACATGCCCCAAACTCATTTTTAATTTGAATATTTTTTTATTAAGTAAAAGAATACTTTAATTTTGCACATGTATTTTCAGATATTGTTCTTTTATATAATCTTTTTTTGTTTCTATGTACTTGGCAAACTTTTAATATAAAAATATATTTCTATTGTAATTTTTTATTTATTTTCTTTATTATTATTAAACAGTTTTATTGTGTGATGTTAGTGGTGGTAAGATCTCGAAATATTCTCAAGGCTCTAGCAAAAAAAGAGAATTTTTAATACCAATTTATCATCTAAATTGTTGAGTTTTATAGGTGGAAATGTACGACAAGTAAAAAAGAAAACGAAAAAATCACCGAATCACAACACAAATCTACCAATTATGGTAAGTTTTTATTTGATTTAATTTCTTTTGAGTTCACCACGATCATTTACTACAAAATTAGCGATAGGGTCGTAGATTGATTCATAATTTACTGTATATATCAAGCTACGACAATGCCTATTTTAAGGTAAATCATCGTGGAACGCTTGATGTTTCTTATATTTGTCGATTTTCGATGGTGGTTGTTGTATTAAAAAGCACTTCCATGCTTTTTTTGTATTGTATTCTATTTTTTGTGTTGTTTTTCGAATTTAATTTGCAGAAATCGGACCTAGCACCAAACACTGCTACTATTTCATCAGCAAACACCACCAATCTCCCAAATAATAGTCAAGTAGCACAAACAATCAATGTACCAAATCATATAATGGATAAAACAATAGTACCAACTGTACAACAAACATCAATAACAAATTTGATGAATAAACAACAACCGTCATCAATAGTATCAAATAATGATAATAAACCGATAACAATTTCATCAAATACGCTACAACAAGTACCTAAATTAGCTTCATTACCAACACCATCTCCTGATAAACCAAAACCAAATATTATATCACCATTAACAACAACAACGTTAAATACGTATACAGATCCATTAGAACAATCATTGGCTAGTTTGGAACACGATATTATCAAAAATGAATCATTAGATGTAATGACAACAAGTGGAATGATACCAACTATACCACAACAACAGCAAACGATTGGAACAACAACTAATTTAAATAATTCAATGTTACAGTCAAATATGGTTGATATTAAACCAGTTGATATGGCTAATATGATAACAACAAATTCGATTGTACATTCTATCCATAATTCTGTACAAAATGATACGAATTTAATACAACAACAACAAAGTTTATTACATTCACAAAATAATAATGCTTTTGGTAATATTAAAAATGAATATGATATAACAACAAATAATAATAATAATAATTTAACAACAATGAGTGGTGTACCGATGAATGTAACAATACCATCAATGTTTGACCCATTACCATCAACGCAACAAATCAATAATATTCAACCGAAAAAAGAACAATTGGCCCATATAAAAAATGAACCGAACGAGAGTATTTTAGAACGTAAAACAACACCAATCGATCATAATAATCGACATGGTGGTAATAGTAATAATAGTAGTAGTAGTGGTCAATCATTTATACCAACACCACCTACATCATCGTCAACAACCCCATCGACAACATTTAATAAAATTAAACAAGACCAACAACAACAACAGCAGAATGTTAAAAATGCAAGTTCATGGTCGAGTTTAGCAAAAGCATCAACATCACCACAAAATTCAATAACAACAACAATAACAACAACAAATACAACAACCACAACTAATGTAACAAGCAGTAGTAGTAGTGGTGGTGGTGGTAGTGGTGGTAATAGTGGTGGTAGTGGTGGTAATAGTTGTACTACTAGTCGACAACAAGTTATGGATAGTTTTAAAGCTTTCCAAAATAAAGCAAAAGAGAAAGCCGATCGTGAGAAACAACGTTTAGAAAATTTAGAATTGAAACGACAACAAAAACAACAAGCTGAAAAGGAACGTTTACGTGTTGAAAATGAACGGAGACGTGAACGTGAAGAAGAGGATGCGTTAGAGAAGGCCAGGTTAATATTTTTGTTTAATTTTAATTTATTCAAATCAAGAAAATTCTATAAAGTTTATTAAAAATCACAATATTTAAGCTATAAACTTCCTGAAATCAAATCAAATCGACACAAAAATTAAAAATTCTTGGAAATTATCAATACTTAAACCATCATATTAACAAATTACCCTTAAAACTATAAAAATTGATCTAAAAAAACTACATAAATACGCAGAAGAACAAAAATATTTTATAAAGATAGTTTAGTTGGGGATACGTAGCTGTGAATCATTTTCACCCCTTTTATTACTCTTATTACTAAATGTGGGGTATTTAAATTTCCAAAATTATTAATTATTTTTTAATTAAAAATTAGGAAAGCTGTAGCTGACCACCAACAATCAGCATTAACAAATCAACGTGTTGAAGAATTACGTTCGTCACCCGGTGAAGGTAGCATTTCGCCAAATTCACAAAGTTCCGGTTCGGAACGAACGGATCGTGAACGTCAACGATTACAAGAACAAGAAAGGCGGCGACGTGAAGTGGTAATAATATTATTATCATTGTTATTATCAAAATTTAATATTATTTCTCTTTCTTTCATGGTATAGTTGGCAAATAAGATCGATATGAACATGCAAAGTGATGTGATGGCTGCATTTGAAGGTTCATTATAATGATTACCTACAATTCTACAAATATTATGTACATGTAATTAAAAAAAAAAACAAAGTAAGTGTGTATGTGTGTGAGTTAATAATGTGTGTTTGAGTATATGTGTGCAAGATGATTTATTTCTTATGTAATTAAGAAGAATATCAGGAAATTATAAGAGAACTTTATTAGTGATAAATAATTTTACAAAACAAATTTCTTTGATTGAATTCAATGATTTATTGTTGGTTTTGTAGAACTCAAATTGTTTGAGGCTTCCAAAATGTGGTAATATTATTATTATTATTATTATAAATATGTTCATACCGATTTTTCTAATTGTTTCTCAATTAAATTACTATAATTTCAGTTTTTTTAATAGACACAACAATATTGTAAATATAAAGAGTTACGTTGTTTAATGTCAAATGTATATAGAAATAATTGGGTTCTTTTTAGTAACAATCATGGATAATAGTAATTTTAAATTTAGGCATTTATTATATTGATGAAATAGAAAAAAGAGAGATGGGTGAATAAATGAAAATGTTGATAATACAGTTGGTTAATTTTAAATAATACAAAAAAATGTACATTATAATGTTTCTATAGTTGATTTGTTTGTTGTGAAAACGATAGGAATTCATCACTTTTATCTATTCTATAAACTTAGATTTCTTCTATTTAACGAAATTAAACGAAATGTACAACTGTATTTCTTTGATGGGTCAATTTACGACACTACTTACAACAAATTGTGAGACGAAATATTGTTGTACAACTCTTAGATGTGTTTAGAGTTTGCAATTGGGTTTTTAATGGTGGGTTATTGGTGAATTTTCTTAATTTCAACTGTTGTAAATAATCGATAAATTAATATGAAAAATTTGATGAATTTTTGGAATTTTCCACAAAAGTGCTGCCATTTTACTATTACAACTACAATTGTTAAAACAGGTTGAAATTGATCTCAATTAATCTCTCAACTTTACAAAATATCGATAGAGATCAATTTTTTTTATTAATTTAATAATTTATTAATCAAGAAATTGTGTAATTAATGTCGAGGATCAGTTGTAAAATTTGCATGGATTGCAATGGATTTTCGTGCGTTTTTTTTTAATTTAAACTTTGATTTTTAAATATTGTATTTATATATATAGCAATGGCGAGTTGCAATTTATGTTTGTATTTATATAAATTCGGAATTTGTTTTTTTACATAGAACTATAACGACAAATTTATTGTAAATAGATATATGATTAAAATAATAATAATGATAATAAAAAGAGAGTATCGTTTAATTTTCGAAGAGGAGATAAATCGATTTTTCTGTATTAGCAATAATGACGATAATGGTAATTTTGGTATGTATACAGAAATTAATAACGAATTTATTTAATTTAAATTCTAAATAAATCATCAGTGAATGGAATTGTCCAAGAAGGTTTATATTTAAATAATAATTAATAAGAACAATAAAGTTGAATTAAATTTAAACAATAAAATAAATTAAAACATAGATGTTATATAGATTTTATTTATATAACATTTAAGGATTTAAATTACCAAATCTTTAATTTAATATTATGTTAGAATAATGTTGATTTAAGTCAAGAAAAAACAAATTGTATTTTCCCACTTACAATTAACATTATCGATTTTAATTATCGAAAATTACAAAAAAAATTAAACTTAAAAATGAACTAAATAAAAATATAAAATAAAGCTATCTGTTGTGGCACCTATTTAGGGTTTTATCTTAAAAATTACTACTGTATGTATATACCCCCTAACAAAACACAAAAAAAACAATTGAAACATTATAAATATATGTAGTAAAATAATAATGATAATAATTATTATTATTGTAACATAATTTATATTGTATGGCTGTTATATATTTTTTCATTAATTTCAAAGTAAGTCATAAGTAGTGATGTTAGAATAAATATAAAAAAAAATAATTAATAATAACAAAAACACCGATAATTGGAGTTTTTATTGTTATAGTGCCCCACCTATAACGCGAAAAAGGCTCGTACAAAACGGTCAAGTAGATTGAGTGATGCCGTTAACAGTTCCTGTTTTTGTTCAATTTTCGCGTTGAAAACGATAATTTTATCGACTATTTTTAATGCAACCCCACCTGTTTATAACATGCGGACAAGGTTTGTATAACACGATTTAAGTGTCGCAATGTAATTATGATTGACCCTGTAGAGTTCTAATTATTCCAACTGACGCATCTTTCGGCCTGTTTATAACACGAGAAATAGCACGATAACACCATTAACAACCCTGTTGGTGCTCGATTTTCGTGTTGAATTACCTACAATTTTGCTAATTTCTATTATCATCGTTTTTAAATAATACAAACTATTTAAATTATTTCCTATTATTTTTTATTGTGACCGATACATTAGGACTTTACTAGAAATGATCATAAAATTACACATTTTTATCGACAAGCTGTACAATTTTATTTCAACTCACAAGTAGATCGTTTGATAGAGTCGTAGCTTGTTTCGCTTAGAGGATTTTGCAATTGAAAATTAAACTACGACAACTTATGAGATGAAGTACCGTTGTACATGTTGTACATTAATAAATTATGAGCCTGTGAAATAATTAAAAATGCTATTATTGTTCCTTTAATACTCAAATGATTCGAGTACATTACAACTAATCTTTATAAAAATCCAAAATCAAATCAAATCAGCCTCAAACAACACGTACAACATATCACTTTATTATTGTATTATCCTAATTAATAATAATAGTAATTGCAATGGGATATTTAAATAAGCAAAGAGCAATTGTCGACGAATTTAAATGAAATATTAAAATTTGATTGCACATTTTCCAAAAGAAAAATATTTGGCACTAGGGGACGGACATAAACTAGAAATTCAAATAAATCCCATTGCTTTAATTATCATAATAATAATAAATGTGATAATAAAAATATTATCAATCGTATGCTTTAATTTTAGCGAATTGTTTCTATGACAACCCCGGAGATCAACGGTCTATTCTCAATTCGCTAAAAAGTTAGAGAATACGACTGTTCAACAAATAAACTAAAATCAATTTGCAATACCTAAGTACGAATTTGTTTTAAAAATATTAAAACTCCAATAAAACGATGCGAAATTACCGAAATATTTGTTCCTCTATCAATCTTGATATGTTGTTTTAATTAATTCAATAATTAATTATAAATTAACTTAAATTACAAATAAAGTCAGTCTTAAATCCAATTTTGTTGTTTATTCTTAACCAATCAGCACGATTCTTTATATTTACTACAAATTGGGTAAAGGAACAAATATTTGTTTTCGATTTAAAATATCGATAATAATAATATCAAAAGGAAATTACAATTATTTGAATGTTTGTTTTATTTTTTATTATCTTATGATACACAAAAAAAGAGGAAATATCGATAGTTATCAGGGTTATTGTGAACAAAAAATTTCAGTCTAATTCAGTATTTCTAATGAATAATTAATCGTTAATAATACACATACGTACAGACATTCACGCGTACACATACGTCTAAATACAGGGTGATTAACGAACAAATCGCTTTGATTAAATGTTTCGATAAACAATTCTAAATTGGGTTTAAATCACCCTGTATTTATAGTACCGTTGAAAAAAAACCGTACCTACGAATAACTTACATTGAAAATTTGATAGTTGTCTTTGCTTCTAGTCTTTGAAATTCCTTAATCTCCTTAAAACAATAATTCTAATTATTTAAAATGAAATTAGTTTTAATACTCTAATCAAAAACGTCCAATAATTGATTGAATCCTTTCGAAATGTCTTTTTAATAGGAAATTTTCGATTTTAAACATCAAAAGTCTCTTATTGTTATTGTGATTGTAGTTCAACCATTGCCCTCAGTCGGTAGAACGATAGAAACCGATTTTCTTGGACCATTTCGAACCATTGGCATTGGTACAATTGTTGAATTATCATTTCGATCATCATCATCATCATCGTCATCATCATATGTTGTATCGACTAATTTCTCTTCATCGGGTATCTGGACTAGATTTGGATTCGCTAAACTATAACAAATATTATAAATAAATATTAAATTATTGTTGAATTATAACGAGTATGTGTATAGAATCGTACACGTGTTTGAATATGGCACGTGTTAATTCAATAACATCCGATTTTTATAAAAACAAAGCCGTATTCTGTAACTATTTTACAATTGGTTACTAAGGCAACACACAATTCCATTATATGTATTATAATTGAAAAAATTCAACAAATCACCAACAAATGAGAGTACGATTGAATATTGATACAGAATAATTCATCCCATCGCGCTCTATTTTGAAGGCATTAAACTAATAACGTTTAATTTGATTACAGAATCTAAGAATTTAACCAATTCTCAGTACTATATCGCATTAAATGGATTAATTAAAGCTCTTTTAATTGATTATAATTGAGATTTTTATTGTAAGCCAAGAAACTGACCTTTCCAATGCTGACGAAGGTGGTGGTGTTGGTGTTCGTGATAATGGGAAACTGGCCACTTCACGGCTTACAGCCAATGAACGTATCGAACCAAACGGTTGATCGGGCGATAATTGAGCTGTTTGCGGTACGATACCTCTGCAAATAAAATAAATTAGAGAAAATAATATAAAGCGATTGTAAAATGCACGCCACTGGCGATTACTAATTGTAGCCCAAATATGTGTAGAGTAGGCAACACAAAATACACGAAATTAGAACAAAATTGTAATTAACAATAAGCTTGAAATAATTTTTTATTTTTTAATTATATCTCAATTGACGTCATCGTACTCGTTTTAGAAACTTGGCAAAATATTCCAAGTTTGATCAATAATTTTGTCATAATATCAAGCCTAGAAATAATTATTTTTCACCACAATTTCTATTAAATTCTAATTGAAAAAGAAACAGCACAAGTCGCTAGAAAAATTTTAGAGAATATGTTGTTATTATTTGTAAACCATTCTGTATAAATTATTAGACAATATCTTTTGTTGCCTATCGCCGCACCTTTACAATATTGTTTCGTAACTATGTATTGTTAATAATAAACGGTATAAACGACATAAATAGAGAGGTGGTTATGTGGTTGTAATTCCTCTACTTATATTTAGAATCGTTAAGAATTTATTTTTCTTTTAATCGATCAATCTATCGATAAAGAGAGAGTCGAATATTTTTTTATAGTAAATTACAAGAAATCAAATTTATAAGTACAATTCGAAGTGTTTACGAATTGTGTGTAGGTAGAATGTCCTCTATTATTTCTTTGTTCGATTGCTCAACCCCCATTTTTCTAGTTTCTACTTTCCACAAATAGATCAACCTTTATTTCCTATTTATTCAATAATTAAATTCGATTGAGAAAAAATCCAAATTTACCCAATTGATCCGGAATTGACAAGAAATGGTAATGGTGTTGGACAATGACTATGTGTTGAATTATTATTACTACTGGCTAATGAGCTTCGTGTACTCGACACTTGACTATGTGGACATTGTGGTGGACCAACGGCTACAGCAGCATGACCGGATGGTTTTTTACGAGGCCAACATAACGAACATGTACCAGTAACACCACCACCATTCTCTATAACAGCTGAAACAAACAAACAAAATAGATATCAGATGATGTACGGTAGTAATTGGCTATTGTCGTAACTTGGTTCGTAATTTATTACATTTTTAGATTGCTCAATGACAATAACCAACAACAGAAACAAGCTACGACTCGATATAACGAAATATTTTTCATATGTAGATTGTTTATTATTATTATTATTGTATTACTATAATTTGATTGAGAATTCAAAGATATTCAAATATATTTATCTGTTTTTATCTTTGAAAAAACCGGATGGATTTCTATTTGTTTAAACAATAAATAAAGGAAGTTTCAATTTATGTCCATCATTAAATTGCCGTTTAATAAATTATTCATTCAATTCATCCAAGAATTTAACACACAGGATATAAACATACAGTATGTCTCATCAATAATAACCCACTACTATTAGGGTCTTGATTTTACTATAAAAATTGTGGAAATTTAACGATTTCTAGCTAATTTTAATTTAAAAAATTGTTAGAAAATTTCTAATCGTATACTGTAACTCTCTAATGATTCGTTACCATGACAACGCTAGAAATTGTCTCTTTTCAATTTTACATATCAAGGAATGCTAAAGAGTGAGGTGCACGTTGTAACGTTGTCATAGTAACGAATCATTATTATAATATTTCATCTAGATTTTAATTACTTACCAATTGTTCTTGAACTAGTAATAGGACTAAGTGGATAAAAATCACCATGTAATGGACAATGAAAACCAATTGTTTGTTGACATTGTTGTTGTCTAGCACGTCTTGTCAATAAACATAAAATACAACCAGCTAATAACATTAATATACCAAAAACAATACATGCTGGTCCTAAAATTCGCGAATTACCAGTAAATGCAATACGTGCTGCATAATTTTCGGGTGGTTCATCTTCACCAGGACCACGATACGATGCAGCTATAAAATGTTTAAAAAGAAAGTCGTATTCGCTAACTTTATCAACGATTGGTTGTCTTGACAACGCTGAAGACAACACAATTGTGTAGAATTAGACAGAGACAACAATTATGTGTTGTCATGGTAACGAATTGTTATAAAATTAGAGAATACTACTGTATATTAAAAAGCCTGGTACAGCTTTCCACTTAATTTTTTTTTAAAATCATTATTCGATATCTAGATATTGAATTAAGGTCGAATAAAAGAGAAACTACTATCCTATTATCAAACAGAGACCGAGAATTATTAAATTATTATCATTATTATTATTTTTATTTGATAATATTTAGTGGAATAATCAAAAAAAGAGTGCAAATATTATTTATTTCCTTTCTATTATTTATTTATATTAGAAATGTTATAGGGGATAAATAAATAAATAAGAGAAAGTTTTAGATAATCTATACAGGGTGATTCATCAATTTTATAGAATAATCGTATTGTATTCTAGAACTTTTTAACGCTACCGTAACAACAGGAGATCGGCGAAGCTCTTCTATCTTACTCTTTACAATTGCATCATAGGTACAATTGTAAAGAGACAACAATAAAACAATATCCAATGTTGTTATGGTAACGTACCAGTGAAAAAGTTAAAGAATACACTACTTACCAGTAAGAACACAGCCAACTAATAGGAATAAAAATCCAAATACTGGTAAAATAATTTGACAATTTGCAGCAACAACAACACCAGCTACCATCAGACCACCTTCGATTTTTTCAACCCTTAAACGGGTCAATGGTGTTGGACACTTCAATTTATTTATTGTTGTACTATTATTATTGTTGTTGTTGTTATTATTAATACTACTATTACAACTACTACTACTATCGAATGTTTTCGATGCACTTTGATTAGGCCTGTGGAAATAGAATAGAATTAGTTGATTTCAAATCGAATTGATTATAAAAATATACAGAAACGTAAAGATTTCGTTCCGATTCTAAGCTATTTTTAGGACATTCCGAACAGTTTTCTCTATTTTCTACAAAAATAGTACAATTTACTCATCCGAATTATTAATTTATCAATGATAATAACAAGAATAGTGGTAATAATCGAATTTAGATCGTGAGTAATAATTTTTCACGAAAATTCTAATATAGAAATTGATTGAAAATGATTCATTTCTTTAAATGAAACAAATTGTTTAGTGTATGGATTCCTTTAAATTTGTATCTAATTCCCGGTAACTTGATGTTAATTAGAAAGCCGTAATTTTTCCCCGAATAAAGAACAACAGAGATAGAAAATTTAGAGAAAGTCATCTATATAGAAATACCAATTTGATTGGTTCGAAATTTTTTGAAACAATACCAATTGTTTGAATCTATGATAGCTTTGATGGGTTCGATTAATTTAATTATTAATGAATTATAAAAAGAGTAATAGAAGAAAAAACAATCAATTGTATAGAAAACTTGATTAAATTTTCAACAATGTTACCAATCGATTGAAATCAATTTTCCACCATTTTCCTTCGATTATCTATTAGTATACAGGGTGTGATACAATTATTTCACACATAGTTGGCCGTTTTTTGCAGGATCGTAGCCTACTTTATAACTGATACGAGATGAAATCGTTTTGTACACCTGTATATACAGGATGATTCATTGATAGCAAGTGGATTTAATTAATTCGATTTTTGTTGTTTCTTTTAAATTGTCTGCTATAAAACACATTTGAAATACAATTCAAGTTCATTGAACTGAAAATATTGTGTGCATATGAATATTAAAAACAACAAGCTAACTTTTAATTGAAATTCAACAACTGCAACAACACAATAGAAAATGAATGAGAAGAAAAAAACAACAAACAATTAAGAAATAATTAATGGAAAAATTACGTTACGAATTCTAATCATTAATTAATCGTATTATAATTTAATTAATCTAATTTAAAATTGTTGTTTTATTCTCCACGGTTTTAGTTCAAAATTCCATCAATATTTATACAATATACAGGTTGATCTACTATAATAGTCTCTTACAATAGATTGCATTAAATAAATCACCCTGTAAATTGATACTAATGATAATGACGGAAATTCGTGATAATAAAGGAAAACATTTCCCGTTTAGGTTCAATGGTACCCTGTTTATGTAAATATTGACTGAAATAGAGATAAATATCCAGTGGCGGCTCGTAATTTGAAATAATTGAACTTATTATTTCTAAAAGTTACAGAATATGAGCTGTCATTCAATCGTATTCTCTAACAGTCTAGCGATTCGTTACCATGACAACGTTTACAATTCGATCTCAGGTATAATTGAGAAATTGTCATGGTAACGAATTTTTAGACAGTTGGAGAATACCATTAATCGTGGTAATAATTGAATTTTTCAATTATTTCAGTCATGACGCTAGTTTCAGTAAATTATTCTATTTGTGAGAAAAATAGAGGAAATATACAATAAAATGACTGAAAATTGGTGTCATTTCCTGTACATTTTTCATGGTTGTTGTTCGGAAATAAAAATAAATTTCGGTTGGAAATTACTAATTGAGAAGATGAATTAAATAAAACCGTTAATTTTTGATGAATTTCACGAATAAAACCCATCAATTTTGCAAATATTCTTAGCAGAATCTCGACTACTAACCGGTTATAAAACGAACGGTCATTAACCGCTTGATTCTGTTCGAAAGAAGACAACAAAAAGACAAAATCTATATGAATTAAAATAGAACTACAGTTGAGTTAAATAAATACTTGCAAATATTCAAGTTTAATTGTAAAAATTATAAAAATATTAAAAATATAATCACATCATTATACCGATACTACTGTTAGAAAACAAAAAAAAAAACAAAGCAGACGAACAAATGAACGATTAAAACAAATAAAGGGGTCAATACACGTACATTTTAACATACCATGCCTGTTTCATATTTGTTTCAATTGGTGATATTGAAATTTTACAATTGTTATTGTTCTTTTTCGACATAAACGTCATTCTTTTCAAATAAGAACTAAAATTACACTACAATTCTATTAAAATACGATTTAAAATTCACATTATTCGAAATTTTCAACATTGCTTCATTTTATAAACAAAAGTAGTGGAGAAAAAATTTTAACGGTAGTTCAACAACCGTTCTCTAACTTATCAAACGAACAACTGAATTGTCTCTCACAGCTCACTTTATTCGGCAGGTATACACAAACATACAGACAGTTATGCGCATAGATAGAAGCATTCATTTATTTATTTATTTAAATCATTTATTCTTTTTTCAAATATTCATATCTATTGTCGCTCCATATACGCAACACGTGTATGTTTATTGAAGTTGGCCATGGATTTGGGTACGTAGCAATGTAGTGTCGTAGCTTAATTCTACTACAAATTCTAGATTTTATTCGACCCATTTTACAATGAAACAAAAAATAATTGAATCAAGTTTCAATGTGGCCTAAAATTTGTAATATATGACATAGGCAACCAGTTATACATCTAGCATATTATTGAATTGTCTATAATAGTCGATTAGAGTTGGTTAAAATTTGGAAAAATACAATGAATTAAGAACGTATAGCATAACTTGTAGCATTTATTATAATAACGGTATTTGTCAATAATTTAAAATGGGTATTAACTTGATTAATCAACAACTTACGTTAATATTGGCACAAATATTCGATAATGTCGTAGCTTAATTGATATGTCAACTACAAATTCTAAGTTATATTTGATGTATTTTATAATATTAAAATCAATGACAACTAACTGAACTAAGCTACGACCAACCTGAACAAAAATAGCTTTGCACAACCTGTATTATTCGCATAAGTTAATGTTTGTGCTAATATAGGCAACCAAATATACATACAAAATAAATTGCTATACAGCTAATTATTGTTGATTAAAATTAAAAATATGGCTTGAATTGAGAACGTATCGCGTAATTTGATGTAATTATTGTTAAAATTGATATTTGTCATTAATTTAAAATGAGTATTAAATTTATTAATAACGCCTTACGTTGATACTGAAGGAAAATTTGGTGTTTCTATTCTTGCACGAAAACAGTGGGTTGTTATTATCATCATTATTATTATTATGATTGTTAATATTATTATAGCTCTCCAAGTATAATTCTATTGATTAATATAAGGAGCCTTGATGGTATAAAAGAAAAAAGATTAACGTTTATAACGTCAGAATTCTTTATAGAGACATGTAATGAATTTCCAATAATAAGGAGTATTATTTCAAATTAAAATTTTATTATTCCAACTACAATTGTATAGATTGATTGTTCCAAAATTGGAGATAATTGCCGTTTGTTTGATTGTTTCGTCTCTGTTGATTAATTATTCAACATTGAATATGATCGATTCTAAGTCGTTTCAAAATTACAAATTTCTATCGCATTTTTTTTGATTTTACAGTTTTGTTCATGCTTATTATGGAATTAAAGATATCCTCGAAAAGCTTGATGAATTGTTCGTGCAATTACAAATAAACACAATACTTGATTCATATCAGTTAACGTATTGAATAGATCACGTTTTATTATTGTTGTTGTTGAATTATTTGGTTTCTTTGAGAATATTGCCATTTTTTTCGGTATTTGATCAACAAAAACACGAACTGATTGCAGTTCTAAATGGGACTAAAAACTAAATTCTAGCAAGTAAGAGAGAAATTTGGCGATAGAAATAACATTTTATATAACTCTTTGGATTCGAGCCAAAATCAATCAATTATAAAATCCAAATTAATCAAATCTATTTGCAAACTATTAGAGATATTGTTAAACGAACACTTCAGTTGTATTGTTTCAGTCTATTATTTGAATTAAATACATTATAACTGAGCAGAATAGCTAATCTAACGAGTTTATCTTTTAAATTTTTTGTTTAAATCAGATTTTAAAATAATTAGGAAACATTGTATTGAAATTGCCTATTTAGAAATTCTTCAATTGAAGAAAACAAGATTTAGTGAAGTATAATTGTGTAACGAACGCCACTGGTATTCTTTTAAATTCCTATCAATTTCTGGGGATTTTTTTGTTTCCACCCGCCATTTATTTAAATATTAGTTAATTGTAGCGGTAGTTTAACAATGAATTTATAAACGGACTTTATGTAGAAACAGCTTTATGATTATTATTTCCGGTATACCTCATTTTCAATAAAATTACATATATTATTATTATTATTATCATTGTAAACTTTAAAATGATTTGTTTTTGAAATTTCTGGCAGGTTAGACAACACACAATACTGTAGTATATAAATGAATATGTGTATTGTGTATTGCCTATATACACGTAATATTTTGAATACTGATTTTTTAAAGCAAATTATTTTAAAAATTAACTTACATGAGTCTGTTGTTTATTTGTTGTTGTTTGAGCTTCCTTGTTCCGTTTAATATTCGGTTGGTTTATTAGAAATAGATTCACATATTTATACATTAATTGATAAATAAATTTAGGCTAAAATCAACGAATAAATGGATGTTTATACGATTTCCATTATCAATTACACGCAATATAACAATAAAATAATCGAACTATCAATCGAATAACCACCCCCATACACTTCCGCACATTGACACTCTTCACATTAAATTCCAACCCTTCGGATTTCAACGCAAAATCATTTCGACAAATCGTTCAATTGAACCATAATTTGGAAAAGAAAATCACGAATTTATTGGATTTTCCAATTCTAAATCATCTCCGAATCTCTTGTAATTTACTAGAGGCGAACTTGTTGGATTGATGGACATCTGTCGGTCGGCTAAAAGATGGTGCACTAGCAACAAAATCCCCTAAACTTTTAGGGAGACTCGACGATCGATAGAATAAAACAAACAAAACTAGCATTCTGTGGGGAAGTATTATTAATAATTTTTCGTTCAATTGGCTTCTATTCAAAAATTAGAATTGCGAAGGTGAAATTCTAGAAAAATATTTTTATACATAGTTTTACAACTAGATTTTTTATAGTTAGCACAAATTGAAGGTCTTTAATTTGATGAAATTATTTGAACCAAGTAGCTTAAATTGAATGCTCTAATTTTATTTGGAATTACCGTAAAATCTCTAAATCTTGAATCAAAAGTCTTGCTCTATAAATAACAACTAAGTCTATTGTCTGTTGTTTTTTTAACACCATCGATTAAAATTACTCTATTTTAAATTTTTTGGGGCTTAATTATTATTATTAAGTACAAATAATTAGAGAATTACTTGGTAAGCTCTCTGATCTTCACAATTTCTAAGCCGTAGCCAGGAAATTGGGTCGATAATTCCAAATTCTGTGGGTTTTCCGGAAATCTAGCACTGCAATCGGAAAATTTCTTGGAGCATTGGAAAGAGCTAAATTTGCTATACACTCTATTGACGAATAAGCAATTCAATTCATGGAGGAAATTATAAAAAATTGGAAAAATATTTTTTTACAAAACAACATGCTCTCATATTTCTCTCTGTGAATCAAAATTGCATACGAATGTGGAAAAATAAGAAATATGTGCCTTGAACTCCACCTGTTAGAAAATAACTGAGAAATTTTAGAATGAATATTGCGGCTTGTTAATTATTTATCGCATTGAAGGAAATTAGTGGAAACCCGGCGCATCCACCATTTTAAGGTAAAATTCATCAAATAAAAGAGCACAGCAAATCCATCTTTATTAAACACATGACATTAAAAAGTGATAATTGTGATTATTGATTATCGAAACCGGCAAATACAGATTGTGAATTAGCGATAAAATAAGTTGTAATTATTGTTAACAATGCAAATATTTCCATATTCTTATCGTATTTACCAAAATCCTCAACGATTTGGTGTAATGATCGTAAAACATTTATCGTAAATTTAGCAATAGTTAGAAGTAATAACCAGTTAAAAATTCGATTAAAACTATCAATACTCTCCAACAAATATTTTCAAATTCTTTTGTCTAATTTTAATTCTATAATTAAAAATTATACTTGTAGGTGAATCAACAACAAATTTGCTTCCCATATGAGTGATTTTCTGTAGTTCAATCTCCAATAAAATTAAAATAACATTCAGCTGATTTTAAATAGTTAGGTACTCTTTTTAAAATGTGCTCATTTCAAACAGTGTATAAGTGGCGCATCCACCATTTTTCAACTCTTCAAGTGATAAAATCTAAGTAATTTACACACTTTTTAAATCAGCATTTCACACAATTCTAAATAGGTAGTTCGATTGAAATTTAATTTTCGAAATTAACGAATACGAATTGTAAATCAACAATAA
>JACDRQ010000636.1:0-29078 GCA_013841215.1 Hycleus cichorii
TTGAAATATTCAATTGTTTAATTGTTTTGTTTCATAATTTAATTAATTCGTATCTTTATTGGTTAATTATACAAATTGAATAATTAATTGTTGGTTTTTAAATATTTAAAATTCCAGGTGGTTCCAATATTGGTTGGAAGATGTCGCTTTTGTTGTAAATCTACTAATCGAACACTAGATGGCGCTTTCATTAGAATAGTTGATAATCTACTATTACAGAAATTTATATTGCTTTAATTGTAGTTTATTTTGTATAGATGGCGCTACTTAATTATTATTTTTCTATATTAAGCTAGGTTCACATTGAATTGTAATAATTTTGTTTTATTTTANACATTGAATTGTAATAATTTTGTTTTATTTTATTATTATTATTATTATTATTATTATTATTATTATTATTTAAATATTACAAAATGGCGTTATTTTTAAATACAATTCTTGTAATATTAAGGTAGATTCACACCGAATTCTATAAATAATAGAAATAGATAGATTTTTATAACTACTAACAGATGGCTCTGCTTGCTAATTTGTATTTATTAAGGTTGCTACACAATGACGTTAATTAATAAAGGCAGATTTACACTGAATAATTTTTAAATTTACAATAAAAACAAGAGATGTCTACTAACAGATGGCGCGGCTTATTGCTCCAGTCTGAACCTAACTTAATAGCATAAAGTCAAGGTGAATAAAATTGCATTTGACTACTAAGAGATGACGCTGTTTCCAAATATTACCATTAAGCTAAATTCACACTGATTCCATTGTTTTTGATTTCAACCGTTTACAACCACTAACAGATGGCGCTGTTTTTGAACTTTACCATTAAGCCAGTTTCACACTGATCTCTATTGCTTTACTCTATGATCGTTGACATTTTTATCATATTAAGGTGAATTTACACGAAATTATTGATTTTAAATTCCAAGAGGTGGCGCTGTTTGTCTATCCGATTTAAAGTCCCTAGATATATAAAGTACCGCAATTCAATGTTCAAATGTGTTAGAGAGAGAAGTACATTTTCTAGACACAACATGGCTGCCTGACAGAAGGTGACGTTCATTTAACAGAAAATAATAGATAACAACCAATAAATGACACGAGTCATCCAAATTTTTAGCGCGCCAAATTTAAAAATTTAAATTTCAAGTATTTAATGTTGCCTACCCCCCACCAATATAACTGGCACGACCCTGCCTTATTTCATTTTGTTTGAAGTTGGCGTCAGATTTCAGACACAAAATGGATGCCAATTGCGGTACTTTATACATATAGGGACTTTAATCCGATTATTATTGATATGTTTAATGTTATTGTTTGAAAAATCTAAAAGATGGCGCTCATTGTTAATGTCACTCTTAAGTCAAGTTTATACGAAATTATTTTTATACTCCAAAAGTTCCAACAACCACTAAAAGATGGCGTTGTCTGTAAATTTTACAAAAAATAAAGCGAATTCACACGAAATTATTGTTCAAAAAACTACTAATAGGTGGTGCTATTCTTGATTTGATTATTAAGCTAAATTCACACTGTTTAACGCTATATTTTATCATATTAAGGCGAATTCACACGAAATTATTGATTTTAAATGCCAAGAGGTGGCGCTGTTTGTCAATCTGATTATTAGGTTAGATTTACACGCAATTGATATGTTTAACGTTATTTGAAAAAAAGATGGCGCTATTTGTTAATGTCACTATTAAGTCAAGTTCACACGAAATTATTTTTAAACTCTAAAAATTCCAACAACTACTAAGAGATGGCGCTGTTTGTAAATAAAGCGAAATTATACGAAATTATTGTTCAAAAAACTACTAATAGGTGGCGCTACTTTTGATTTGAATATTAAGCTGAATTCACACTATTTAACGCTATATCCTATCATATTAAGGCGAATTCACACTAAATTATTAGAAAATATCCATCACTACTGAAAGATGGCGCTATTTTCTAAAGTTTAACATCAAGCCAGGTTCACACTGAATCCAATTATTTTAAGTTATCAAAAATTACAAAATGCTTTATTCAATTGTCATNNNNTAATTTCAGTTATTTACACATAAAATATAATAAAAGAATACAAAAAAATTGTGGAACAATTAAATACTCAAGTGTCATTAATAAAGAATTGACATAATAAATTCACTATACCAATAATAAATAATGAAATATAGAAGATTAATTTAATTGAGGTTAATTTACGGGCTTTACGTAACGAAGCAATTTTCAATAGACTTGGCAACATAAATATATAGACTAGTCCACTTAAAGCACCCGTATACCTGTAATTTAATTAACCAATTAATTAATGAATCCCAATCAACAACAATAGTAGGCCATGGATTCAAGTGTGTTGGTATATTCTAACCTAACTCAATGCTGACAGACATGAATACAAGTGTGTTGGTGTATTCTAACCTAATTTTATATTGACAGATAACATAACCTAAATCCATAGCCTACTAGATTTTAATATACTAACCTAATTAAAGTACCAATCCTTGGTAGGAAACAAGCGAATAATATACAAATGATAACAATGATAAGATTCAATATTATAACACGTAGATAATTAAATTCGTCACTATTATTATTATTATTATTATTATTTAAATTGAAATATTTTCTAATTATTTTATAATTAACAAGAACATCATTACGTAACATGAACGAAATTAATGGGAATACAGTGAACAATTGAAATAATAATAAAATACGTGCGATAATTGTCATCCAATCATATTGGTTGAAATTGTTCAAGAAATTCTGTAAAAATAACCAAATTTTAGTAAAATTTGAGGTTAGAATTCGTGTTAGTTGACACTCACATCTTCTATACAATATTTCGGTAATGGAAAGGTTATGTAAAATATACAACCCAAGAAAATATAGGTGAATGTAACTAGAGCAAAAGCTATAGTTAGATCACGTCCCTAGAAACAATCAACAATTTTAGGTTAGAATCTGAATTTGAGGTTATTATTTTACATTGTTGTCTTGATTGCGATTATTTCTCATTATTGAAATGATAATATTATGAATGAAATAACTCAATGATAACATTCCACTTAATGCAAAAAATGTCGGCTTTAAATTCCATTCAATCGACCAATCCGCCATATTAATACCCCAATAGACACCTTTAGTTGCAACAAATATTATAATGTATGATACGCTTAATGTACCTGGAAAAACCAATTAATCCGTGTATGGTTCGCTTTAATTTGTTTAATTGATTTAATTGACAGTTATCCATCTGGTAGTTTGAGGTTATAACTATTGTCAAATCGTGTTGTATGAACTAATCTACGACTACTAGATGGAATACTCAATGCCTACTTTAATTTGTTCAATTCACAATATTCCAGTTGATTGTTTAAGGTTATGACAACTGTCAAATTGAGTTGTACGAACTAATCTACGACTACCAAGTGGACTACTGTTGGCCACCCTGTATAACGTACCTAAACTGTTGAATTTGGTGAAAAATGTCGGACTTTTCCAGTTTAATAATGGAAACATTACAATACCCAAAATTATCGGTACTGTTGAATATAAATCCCAATATTTATCGAAATAATCATCGACATTTTGTGTTATTGTTGTATTTGTTGTAATTATTGTTATTGTGTCATTTTTTGGACAAATCACCGACGATTCGTTCGTTGCTTGTTTCGTTTTTGATGCTAAAATTCAATTAATTATGAAATTAAATTAAATTAATTAAAATTGAGGTTAGAATTTTTGTTGTCAATTATAGGAATCTGTATTGCCGATCTAAGACGTACGTTCAAAATCCATGGCAATTTAAACAATATTGAAGTAAGGTTAGAATTGTTGTTTTGTTAATTGCCGCTCTAAGTAACGATCTACGTTCTTAAATCATAGCCAACTGTTGTATACTCAATTCACTCACTAAATATAAGATTTTAGTTAGAAACAATTCCATTGGTTTTCATATAAGGCGCCAAATTTGAAAATAACCAATAACCTAAAAAACGTCATTAAAAATCGAACAATTGGTTGTCTATAATGGCGCCAAATTTTAAAACAACCAATAACCTAGAAGTACGTCATTGGGAGTTATGGTGATAATTCGATTGTAATACCAACTAAATGTAGATGAAATTATTGGATTCGTAAAGTGTTAAGTTAATAAAATTTAGGGACTTTTATTCTGTTATGTTCTCGTCAATCTTCCATTAAGTGAGTAAATTTCGCATTAATCAACTAATCAATTAATAATGGATCAAAGTAGGCTATGATTAAAATTAGGTTAGAGTTGTTATCGGCAATTATAGGAAGCTGTATTATCGATCTAAATTCCAAATCCTCAGGTAACTATGTTCGATTGTTGATTTTTGTGAAATATTTGTAAAATTATACAGTGTAATCTTTGTATAGTAATAATAATTAATTATTAGTGACTTACTGTAGATTAAACGTACGGAATTATAAAGGAAATTCGCCATTAATATCCAATAGACGATATTAGCCCCGATTAGGACGATTAATGAGAAGATTTTCGCTAAAATCTCGGCCCAACGGCCCAATAATTCGCGACATAAGTCGTAGACTTCACAATTTCGTCCAATTACACCGTGTTTCTCGTTGATTTTCAACAACGTATAGGTTGTATACAAACATACGGCGGCTATTAAAATATTGATAACGATCGATGGGAATAGACCGGTTTTCTCAACACCCCATGCCATCGCCAATAACGACGTACCAACTGACGTATTCCATACTGAAAATCTAGTGGGAAACAAACGAGTAAATAACAATAATCGAACCAAATTTGGCGCCATTAATGACAATTGAAATCGAGGATAGTCGATTCGCCAATTATTGGGTAGATTTTATTTAGCAATAATCTCATTGGTTCTAATATGAAGGCGCCAAATTTGAAAATTACCATTTGCTATTATTTAATTGCAATGCCAACTGAGTATATTTAAAGTTACTAATTTCGTAGTGTTTAGTTATAAATAAATATTAAAAATCAAATCGACTTTGACGCAATAATGACGTCATTATTGACAAATGAATCAAGGCCACAATTGTCAGTTCACGTCCAAATTACACCAATGTTATCAAGTTGGCGTAGGTCAGTTTTTACCGATTATTCACAAAATCGGAAATTGGAAATTTCTCGTTTGTTTTTTTTTTTGTTTTTTTAGTTAAGGTGAGTTCATAAGGGTGGAAATTACTGGAAATTCTGGAATCACTGATAAGTGACCTTTTTTTTCAAATTATTTGTTTATAATGGACTATTGATAAGTTTTTCTTGAAAAATAGGATGATTCAATAATTTGTTAATATTTCATCAGATTCTTTTTATAGATAAGAGATTATTTTAATTATTATTTCAATTGTTATTATTATTTTTAAATAAACAAATTAAGGAAATGACCGTCATTTTATTTTGTTTTTTTTTTGTCTTGTTTCTTTTGATAAGATTTAAGACGACATTGTATGCGTACATGTGTATGCAAAAGACAGTAGCGTAACATCAATTTTACCACCCTTAAACTCTTGATAATTAACACAAGTTACGCCACTGTGTTTTTAAAATTTCAATTCTTTAGACTTGAAAGTGGCCAACCTACGCCACTGTAAAATTAGAGCCAGTGGCGTAACATCGAATTTTGGTATCTATGTAAGTTACGCCACTGGTTGAATTTGAAATATACACAAAGTACGCCACTGGTTTTTAATATTTATTCTATCAAGGTGATATTCAATACAGTAGCGTAACTTCAATTTACCCACTGATATAAATTACAAGTTACGCCACTGGTATTTATTTATTATTGAAAACAGTGGCGTAACATTGGATTTTTCGCCAGTTACGCCATGGATGTTTTCTGTCTATAGATCTGTCACTGAGGACAGTAGCGTAACGTTAAAATTTTTTGAATTTTTGATATTGACATAATGACAGTGGCGTAACATTGAATATGAATTAATTCAATTTTTTTTTTATATATACTTACATTGTAACAAGTGAACTATGAGTTGGTTGTTTTTTTATCGGCAATGCCTGCTCGATTTCATTATTATTACTATTATAATCATAATTATTACCATTTGGTAGATTTTTTTGATACTAAAATTTTTAGTTATTTTTATTTTTATAAAGTTGGTAATATTACTTACAATGATTTCATTTGGATCCGGTTCATAACTGTCTAATTCTGGTGTTTCGTAACTAGATGGATATAATAATTTTCTAAACAAAAAAAAAACAAAAGACATCATAAATGTCAAAAATAGTGACGTCATGTATAACCGGGCGCCATCTAGCGATCAAATTAGAGTTCAAATTGTTGCAAAATTACATAGTGTCTTAGCTTAGTTTGGATATTTAGTTGGTTATGCTTTTATTTTACCATATAAATTTGACATTTATTTTACAAATGTATGAATCAATCTACGACAATGATCAACTAATTTATAGCCAACTGTAACAATAACAAATAGAGTATGAACTAATCTACGACTCTACGTAATAAAAGCTCGAGTGATCATAGAATTCAAATCAATTCTCTCAAAGTTGGCTATACTTGGATTAGTGTCGTAGCTTAGTTCGAATATTTTCAATTTCAATCAGAGTTTATAAAATTTTAGATTTTACAAGTGTATCAATCAATCTACGACGTATACTCCGAACATTAATAANTACGTAACAATGTCATAGCCGACTACGGGTTGAAATAGCGAATCATACAGTTTATACAGGACGTCTCAATTGTGTGTTGGTCTAAAAATTACCTGTTTTGTTTTTTTTGCAATAAAACCGGTGGTATTTGTTGTTGTTGTTGTTGTTGATTATCTTGATTCGTCAATTGTTTCTGTACAATTTCAAATTCCGTATCGGAATCCTGTTTGAATACAGCCGGTATACTACCGAAACTTTGACTTCTTGACGACGATGCTGAACTAATTAATGGCCGCGATTCAACATCATCTGAATCACTCAAACGGCCCTTGATTAGCATTTTATAATTCCGTATCAAGTCTGCCATGATTGTTCGAATTTCGTTTGTTTTGTTTTTTTATATATCAACAGTGCAGGAAAATAATTCCAGAATTTTAGAAAAAAACAAAAAAAAATCACTGTTTTATTCAATTCTAGATCTTGTGCGATAAAACAAATTTGTGTTAATTATCATCAAAGTGACCTACGGTTCATTTTGCATTTGTTAATTTCGATTAGAAAAATCGTAAGAGTATTCGAAAAAAATTCGTATAGAGAGGTTATACTGTATTTTTTCTAAACAAAACAAAAAAAAAACAAAAAACTCACCAGTCATTACGTAATGATTGTAGAACAACATGGAGGATTAATAAAAGTACAGTTAGTTCATAGTTTTTTCAAAAATAAAACAAATGAAGCATAGAACGGTTATCACAGCCAACTGAACGAATTTTGTTTTGGTGATTTCTTAAATACAGTAGAGGAGACGTTGTTAAAAACGCTCCGATAAGACCGACTGTGATAAGATGAAGGAAACTCCAATTTATTACCATTATTATTATTATTATTAATATTATCATTATTATTAATAATAATATCAATTAAATATTCCAGAAATCTTATGATAATAAAAAAAATAGAAAAATCCCGAAATAAAACAATAGAATAACTGAAAATTCATTTGTTTTATTGGCGTTCTTGATTCTTTTTGTTATTGTTAAAATTATCAGTGCCTACTTGATACAAAATTGTTTTTTTTTTGGAATTTTAGCAAAATTACAGAAATCTGGTCAAGGTTAGAATCAAGTTGGCCAAAAATGATAAAATTATGTAAACCACCCTATACCGGATGATCCACTATTATTATTATTTTTTTTAATAAAATTACAAATATAAAGTTGGCTGTGTTTTTCGGTTATAAGTGTCGTAGATTGATTCGTATGTTCGAAAAATCAAATTTCGTACAATATGGACTAATCAACGACACTAGCGAATTAAAGTATAATTTTAGTTTAAATTGGACAACCCCTTTGATGGGGGCCAGTACGCCCCGATTTAAATAGGGGTGGTTACGCATTTAAATTCCAGCTACAATACAAATTGGCAATAATAGTGAATCATCCTGTATAGATTGGTTTTTGTTTAATTTTTTTTACATATAAACAAAAGACGTCATTCTAATTTTAATATAAACTAAACGCCTTCTAGATTAACAATAACACGGTTTATATTTGGATGGAATTAAAATAGCACCAATTCGAGTGCGTTTATGGTTAATTCAATTGTTCTACGAGCCTACTAGATATTTTAATACAATTAAATTGACAAATCATTCTGTATATACTTGTTTTTTCTACAATTATGTAACAAAAGAATAACACCGCCTACTATTTTTTTTTTTTAAATAAACGCCTACTTGATTACTTATTACGTATCTAATTAATCAATAGATTTAAAAGCGCACTAATTTGGATGCGTTTATAAACTATTCAATTGTTTGAATAGCCTACTAGATATTTTTAAAAAACTACAACATTTAGAGTCATCCTGTATAAATTCAATTACCTAGCTATTTTAATATAAATCGGCAATAATGGTGAATCATCCTGTATATATTTTTCTTAATTTTTTATATAAACAAAAGACTAACAACGCCCACTATAATTTTAACACCAATTAAACGCCTTCTAGATTACTTTCTTATTTCGGTATAGAATCATAAACGCACTAATTTGGATGCTTTTATAAATTATTCAATTGTTCGTATAACCTATTTGATTACATTAAAAATCCAATCAAATTGGCAATAACAGTGAATCATTCTGTAGATATTTAATTAAACGCATATTTGAATATAAATTGGTAATAATAGTAAATCAGCCTGTATATATTCATGTTTTTGTCTCAATTTTCCATATAAACAATTGCCGTCTATGATTTTGACATAAATTAAACGCCTTCTAGATTACCTAATGCTTTCATTATTCTAACCGAATTAAAAACGTACTGATTTGGATACGTTTATAAACTATTCAATTGTTTGAATAGCCTACTAGATTTTTAAAAAACTACAACATTAAGAGTCATCCTGTATAAATTCAATTACCTAGCTATTTTAATATAAATCGGTAATATTAGTGAATCATCCTGTATATATTCGTTGCTTTTCCTAATTTTTATATAAACAAAAGACTAACAACGCCTACTATAATTTTAACACCAATTAAACGCCTTCTAGATTACTTTCTTATTTCTGTATAGAATCAAAAACGCACTAATTTGGATGCGTTTATAAATTATTCAATTGTTCGTATAGTCTACTGGATTACATTAAAAATGCAATCAAATTGGCAATAATAGTGAATCATTCTGTAGATAATTAATTAGTCGCATATTTGAATATAAATTGGTAATAATAGTAAATCAGCCTGTATATATTCATGTTTTTGTCTCAATTTTCCATATAAACAATTGCCGTCTATGATTTTGACATAAATTAAACGCCTTCTAGATTACCTAATACTTTCATTTTTTCTCATAGAATTAAAAACGCACTAATTTGGATACGTTTATACACTATTCAATTGTTTCATTTTTTATACAATTAAATCAGTAATAATAAAGAATCATCCTGTATTTTTTTCAAATAGCCAACTAGATATTTGAATAACTAGTAAATTGGTAATAATATAGAATCACCCTGTATATATTTTTTATGTTACGACTTAATTCTTAACATAACCTAAATTAAACGCCTTCTAGATTGTCTAAAATTGAACAATTAGATGAACTAAAAAGGCACTAAATTCGGTTCGTTTATGACAATTCAATTGTCCAAATAGCCTACTATTTCTCGAAATTTTTGTAAAAAACAAAAGTAAATCCGGGATTATTTGATTTTCCATAAAAATCGCCAAATATGTCATCGCCAACCTTGATAATTCTTGTTTCGTTCGTTGTTTATCTACCTTGTTTTGTCTTAAATGAATTAATCAACCACCTACTCGATTCTCCTTCTCTTCAATCAACAATTTTCAGCTGTCTATTTTAAATCGGCCAAGCCGTCTTTGATCGTTCAGTTATTAATCAGATTTCTTGACGATTAAATTTGGGGTTTTTTTTGGTTTTCTAAATTGTTGGTGTAGTGGTAGAAATGGGGATTTTAGGCCGAATTTTCTGTATTCTAACAGTGTTGGCAATATTTGAAAATTTTATTGTTATACAAGGTGAGCCATCCAATTATTATCAACATTATTATCGTAATGGGAATTATCAACGATATGGCAATGAATATTATCGCACATATTATTATAGAAATCCATATTATCGTTATTTAAATGGTCGATCCTATAGACCATATACGGAAGATAATTATCTCTATATAACGGACAAATATGGAAATACCCGAGTTTCAACAAAGGCCACTTTCAGAGGTTCACCCCGTATATTATTTTACAATAATTCTCTAAAACCACAACAATGCAACTCTATCTAACTCTATCTAACATTCGGCAATTGCTATCTTCCATTTCTTTCTAATTGAAATTTAGTCGCCATTTGAAGAAAACAATTGCCGAATTTAGTTAGAGTTAAGGTAGGCGCACACGATTTCTACACTTTAAATCTACACGCACACTAAACCAATAATACACAATTGACAAAAAAAACCAATAAATAAATCAAGTAGGTGTTTTTTAATTATTGACAAAAATAAATCACAGATTCCTTTGATTTACAAATCGAGGTCGTTTATTTATATCAAAATTACAACCTTGATTGTTGTGATTTATTATTTTGTCTCATCTTTTGTTTTTTTCTCTTTAATATAAAAATATAATTAGCCTTGATTTCTGCCATCACAGCCTACTAGTACTTGTAATATTCCTATCTTTGTGTAACACATTTAAATAACAACTCAAGTTGGCTATATTTTGGTTATGTAAGTCGTAGATTGGTTCATATTCTACTTAATTTGGCATATGTCAAATAAATTTGACATATGTCAAATAAATTTGACATATGTCAACTGCACCAAATATGGCCGACTTTGTGGTTATGGCATAGCAGTGTTGTCGGATTCACTGAATTTTCTTTGTTTTTAATGGTGATAGCAATGGCATATGTTGCCTCCTGTACGGGTACGACGTGCGGCCAAAATGCCCAATGTTCGGTGATCGGTGGCCGGCCTGTATGTTCGTGTTTTCGTGGCTATTTAGGTGATCCATTGGCCTATTGTAAACGTGCCGAATGTTTAGATAATAGTGAATGTAGGAACCATCTGACCTGCCGTAATGGTTATTGTGTCAATCCATGTGATGGTACATGTGGACAAAATGCCCAATGTGATGCCCGTAATCATCTGCCAGTTTGTTCATGTCCACCTGGTTATACTGGTGATCCATTTACGCATTGTCGACGATTCGATCCATGTACGTATATTAATTTCGAATCACCCTGTAGATTATTGGGTTTATTACATAACTGGGTACAGTTAAGACGAATCACCCTGTAGATTTATGATTTACTTGGTTTATCACACCATTATATACAAACTGAACAAGTCACCCTGTAGATGAGTTTGAATACAGAATGATTCATTTATTTGAGTCTATCGCACAGTTGTGTACTTCATTTAGGCAAAATCACCCTGTAAATTACCGTGAATAATAATTCGAATTAATGAATTAAAGCTAAAATAAATCACCCTGTAGATAAACTTAAATACAGGATGATTTATTGAATGTATTGCACAATTGTTTACAGATTCCCTAATTCATCCTGTAGAGTAGATAAAATACAGGATGATTTACGAATCAGAATTTAAACAAATTAAATCACTCTATAGGTCAGATTAAATTGAATAAATCACCCTGTAGATGAGATTAAACACGATGTGACTTATTTATTTGAATTTATTGCATTTCAGTTAGAACAAATCACCCTGTAAATTATGCTAAATACAGGATGATTTATGAATTAATTGAATTAATTCCACAACTATGTACAGTTACAATCATCCAGTAGATTATATTAAATCATCCTGTAGATCATAGAAATACAGGGTGATTTAAGACCTCAAGTTTATTCATTGAAACTCAAATAAATCATCCTGTAGATTACCACAAATACAGGATGATTCACCAAGTTTTGTTTAACACACAATTTGAAGTATATAATTATAATAGATCACCCTGTAACTTATATTAAATACAGAATGATTTACTTATTTAAAATTTAAAGTAATCACTCTGTAAATAAAGTGAAATACAGGGTGATTCATTAATTTGAATCTATTGTATTATTAGTTGTACAATTAGGTCAAATCACCCTGTAGATTATATTAAATACAGAGTGATACACTAATTTGAGATTACTAATTGCATCACCCTATAGATTATATGAAATACAGGGTGGTTTACTATTGCACAATTGACTGCGTGTAATGAGAACAAATCACACTGTAGATTTTGTTAAATACAGGGTGATTCACTGATTTGAATTTATTATCCAGTTAATTACTCTGTAGATTATGCTAAATACAGGGTGATTAAAAGAAATCTTCCTAGATGATATAAAATACAGGATGATTCACTAATTTGAGCTTATTTCGCAATTAACTCTATATAATTCAAACAAATCACCCTGTAGATTAAACCATTTATATTAAATACTGGATGATTCACTAGTTATTTCACAACTACAATAAATTTAGTTTAAACTAGAACAAATCACCCTGTAGATTATTACAAAATACAGGACGATTCATCAACTTGAATTTATTTGATGACTAATTCGATAATTAAAGCAAATCACCCTGTAAATTAGATAGATTATGTTAAATACAGGGTGATTCGTTCGTTTGAATCACCCTGTAAATACAGTATGATTCACCAATTTGAGCTTATTGTGCCAATTAATAATTGTATATAATTCAAACAAATCACCGTGTAAATTATATAAATTTTATAAAATACAGGGTGATTCACTCGTAACACCCTGATTATATAAAATACAGGATGATTCACTAATTTGATTGCTTCTTTATAGCGAATCACCCTGTAAATTATACAGGTTATGTTAAATACAGGGTGATTCACTCGTTCTAACCTATTGCGCAATTGATAACACGCAATTGAAACAAAATCACCCTGTAGATTGTATAAAATACAGGATGATTCACTAATTTGATTTGTTTTCTTATAGCCGAATTATGTCACCCGAGTCCATGTGGTGCTAACACCCAATGCGAAGTGGTCAACGAAGTACCAACCTGTAAATGTCTACCGGGCTATCACGGCTCACCAATCACCGGCTGTCGCCATGAATGCGACAGTGATTACGAGTGCGGCAACCAATTGGCCTGTATCGAATTCAAGTGCAGCAACCCATGTTCACAATGCGGCGAAAATGCCGACTGTCACGTGCAGAATCATCGGCCTGTCTGTTCGTGTCCGAAAAACTACTTTGGCGATCCATTCGTGAAATGCGCGCCGGAATGCTATGGTGACGTTGATTGTCCGGCAGCACGGCCGGCTTGTTTCTACGGTATCTGCAAGAATCCATGTGATGGTGTTTGTGGTTACCAGGCCAACTGTCAATTGAGAGGTCTAACGCCGATTTGTTCCTGTCCGAAAGATATGACCGGCGATCCGTTTATCAGTTGTCGGCCATTTACTGAACGTAATTATTTCAATTGAAAATGGCGGATTGTTCTTTTTAGAGTGGGAAAAATTGGCGAACTTTCAGCGCAAATTACTCGTTTGTTTTTTGATTGGTAGCAAATCTTCATATTTTGTTAGAAAGAGAATTTCAAGCCCTATTCAACAAAGTTTCTAGTTTTGGAAAATTCCAAGGAAATTCCGAGTTATAGAGGAAAATTTGGGAGTATCTTTTTTGGCGTGAGAATTTTTAAACAAAGATTTCTGGCTTGTTTCTCAATCGATAATCGACTATGATACGTCATTTGAAAGAGAATTTCAAGCTCTAGTAGTTGACGTTTTTAATTTTGGAAAATTGCGAGGAAATTCGGAATTATTAACGAAAATGTGGGGGATGTTTTTTTGATATTTTTGAGAGATTTTAATGCGCCAAAAATGACAGATTTTGGAGGAAATTTGTGCTAATTTTTCGGGAAAATTCATAAAGAACGTTCTCCAAGAAAATCGCTTGTAATTTTGGATTTCCACGAACTTTTCCAACGCCGGAAAACCCCATTTGCGCACCTTAAACCGTTCTATCCAACACTCTTTGCTACAAATTGGAAAACTAACCGATTTTCTTGGTTAAAAATTACAATCTAGCCTACTAGACTGATCGATTAATAATTGAATTGAACAAAAAAACAGGTGATTTATGTGAACCGAATCCATGCGGCGCCAATGCCCGTTGCGAGCCAGGCCACGATCGCAGTGGCCGTGAACGTCCAGTTTGTACCTGCCATCCTGGCTATTTAGGCGATCCACTAACCGGCTGTATACAGGGTGAATGCACTGAGGATTCCCACTGTCCCGATAATCGTGCCTGCATTGATAACAAGTAAGTTTGTACGAAGTAGTGCGTAGTGTCGTAGATTAGTTCGAACACCCATCGAATCAATCTACGACACTATGAAACACAGCAAGGCGGATTTGAGGTTATTTTCGGGCAATTTCGTCAATAATGCGCAGTAGTCGTGCGCAATGTCAAACAAAACAAAAAATGTCAATTTTAATGACAGTTTAAGGTTTATTTTAATAGAATTTAATAATAGAAAATGGATTTTTCCGAAATTAAAGAAAATCTGAATCAATTTTTATACGAAAATCCGCGAAAAATTCTAATAACCTCCGTATTAACGTTAACAACAATTGTTGCGTATTTACGTTATCGTAAAACGCAACGGAAACGCAAAGAACCGAAACAAGAGGAATTGACAATTGACGAATTGCGCCGCCTTGCCAATCTATTCCATATAAATCCAATGGACCATGAGATTCTAACCTTAAACGATCTAATTGAAGAAATCCGTAATATTAACAATAATTATAATAGTGAGACGAAATTGATAACGGACGATGAAGAATTGAAGAAATGGATTGAAACAATGGACGATCAAAATTAACCGTTTTTCTGTACTTTTTTGTGTTTTCTTTTACAAAATTAGGTGTCAAAATCCCTGTCGTGGCCAATGCGGCGTGAACGCCATGTGTAATCCGAGGCGACATATAGCCGTCTGTACTTGTGCTAATGGTTATAATGGTGATGCATTGACTCAATGTAGCCCCATTGTTGGTACAACTTATTAGAAACAAAAACAAACAAATTTTGGAAACAATCAACAAAATGAGTAGTGTTTAATTTTAATAATTGTTTTTTGATTAAAATCTCTGTACAATAATTAATTAATTCGTTAATTAATTAATAATTGTTATTATATACAATAAAAATTTTTTGGAAATATTTACAACAATTTATTGATAATAATTATAATTTCGAAAATTTTAGTGTATTTTAATATAACGGAGTGTGCGCCAATATTTCAACTCGTAGTCGGCCATGCTTCACTGATGTCGCAGCTTACTTCGATAAATTCGTCAAAATATCCAATAATGAAGTATGAAGTAATCTACGACAATCCCTAACCAAAACATAGCCGATTACTTGTTGAATTACCGCAGTACACTCGATAATATAGATTTGACTAATCTAGAGTGCTTTGAGAGTTTTCAACTAATTGTAGTTCAAATTATAAGAGTATTAATTAAGTTTGTGTAATTTGAGCTACATTTAGTTTGACAGTTGTGTATTTTGGGGGAAGAAATGGTGCCTGATTTTCGATAATTACCAACATCTAACTACGAAAATCCCTGTTTTTACTAATTGTGATACTCTTTTGTTTTCTTTTATTTTGTTATTTTTAAAAACAAACAAATTGATGATTGTTTGGATGATTGTACGATTATTTCTTTTGTTTTATTTTGTTTGTTCGTGTTTTTCTTTTGTTTCTTTTTTGTTTATTTTAAACAGAACTGGTGGCTTGATGGGATGTAGTACAATGGCTATCCGATGAGCATACAGATAATGGTACAGGACTGAAATTTGTTGTTTGTTGTTGTTGTTGTTGTTGTTGGGGTGGTGGTGGGGGATAATCGGTTGAATTTAAATATAAACGTGAACTGGTACGATCACATTCTGGACATGAACGTTTCTTTTTTTTGTTACTAGTACTGCTGCGCCGGAATAAATCGTAGGCACATCTGAGAAAACAATAGGAAAAAAACAAAAAAAACAAGTTAGGTTATAATTGCTTGTTGTAGAATAGTACTCGAATATACAGGGTGATTCCCTGATTGATGGGTAAGTTTTACTATTCGGGATAAAGATAGATAGTATAGCAAGACACAAGGATAAGATAAGAGGGGGGTGGAGAGAGAGAGAAAGAACGAGAGAGGGGTAGAAAGAGAGAGAGAGAGAGTTGGAAAAGATGAAAAAAGATAGAAAGAACGAAAGAGAGAAAAAGAAAGAAGGATAGAGAAAAAGAAAGAAAGACAACGAGAGAGATAGAGACGCATTCACAGGGAGAGAGACAGACATGTAGACAGAAAGGGAGAGAGAGAGAGAGGCCAAGATATACAGAAAAACAGGCAGTAAGAGAGAAGGAGAATGAGTTGGAAAGAACGAAAGGAAGAAAAAAAGAGAGAGAGAAACAGCAAGAAAAAGGAAGAAAGATGGAGGGAGAAAAAAATAAAGACAGAAAAAAAGAAAAAAAGGACGACAGAGGCAGAGAGAGAGAGAGAAAATAGAGAGAGAAAGAAGGAAAGAGAGGGTCACAGAGAGAGAAAAAGAGGGAGGGGGGATAGGGAAGGCAGAAAGGGCTAGAGAGGAAGGATAAGTTGGAAAGGACGAGAGTCGGAGAGAGTAAATGAGAAGCAATCAAATGAAAAAAATAGCAGATAAGGGGAAAAAAGAGGAAATAATAAACAAACAATATGAGAAGGAAAGAAAATCGAAAGAGAGAGAGAGAGAGAGATAGAGAAGCATTCACAGGGAGAGGGAGATACATGCAGACAGAAAGAGAGAGAGAGAGAGACCAAGATATATAGAAAAACAGGTAGAAAGAGAGAATGAGAATGAGTTGGAAAAGACGAGAGACAGAAAAAAAAAGAAAAAGAGAAAGAAAAAAGAAGAAAGAAGGAGAAAAAACGAGGGTAAAATGAAAGAAAAACAAATAAAGATAAGAATAAAGAGAGAGACAGAAAGAAAGACAGAAAGATAGAAAGACAGAAAGATAGAAAGACAGAAAGTCAGAAAGTCAGAAAGTCAGAAAGTCAGAAAGTCAGAAAGTCAGAAAGACAGAAAGACAGAAAGACAGAAAGATAGAAAGACAGAACGAACGAGGCAGAGAGAGAGAGAGAGAAAGAGAAAGCGAACGACAGCTAGAAAGAAAGAAAAAAAGGGAGAGAATGACAGATTGAGAGAGAGAGAGAGTATAAAAATAGAGGCAAAAAGAGCGAGAGATAGGTGGGAATAAGTTGGAAAGGAAGAGAGTCGGAGAGAGTAAATGAGGAGCAATCAAACGAAAAAATAGTAGAGAAGTAAGAAAGAGAGGAAAAAATAAACAAAAGAAAGAAAGAGAGAAAAACAAAGAATGATAGAGACAAAGAAAATAAGATAAAGAGAAAGAAAAAAAGACAGAAAAGGAAAAAAAGAAAAACGGAAAGAAAGAAAGAGATAGAGAAGCAGACGAAGGGAGAGACACCGATATGCAGACAGAAAGGGAGAGAGAGAGACCAAGACATACCGAAAAACAAGCAGGAAGAGAGAAAGAGAATGAGTTGGAAAGGACGAAAGAAAGAGAGAGAGAATAAGAGAAAGATAGAGGTAGAGAGAAAGAGAGAGTAAGAGAAAGAGAGAGAGGGAAAGATAAAGAAAAAGGAAAGAGAAAGAAAAAAGAAAGAAAGATGGCGCTAGAAATGAACAAAGACAAGAGATGAACAGATGACAAAACGAAAACAAGAAAGACAGGAATTACTGCCTTATTCGATTAATTAAGAAATCACCCTGTATAAAAACCATTCAATTGAACTTCAACTCTAAGTGAGCTATGGAAATTTCATAATGTCATTTGAAAATTAAAGGTAGATTCACAATCGAATTTCCATAGTTTACTTTTGATTTGAAAATTTATAAAAAATAAAAAAATAAAATAATAAACAAACAAACCTTGCATGTAGGATATGGGCACATGGTAATGCCTCTAATGAATCACATTCTAAACCATATGGTGAACCACAACCACCACATGTTAAATCTAAATCTTGTTGTAAACGATAAGCGACACGTTCATGATGTAAACGTTGATCCTCATCACCTAATGCATGATAGATGTGTGATAAGCGTATACGTACTGTACGTACCAATAACTGTAATCAACATTTAAACAAAAACAAAAACAAAAACAAAAAAAAACAAAACAATAACAACAGTTAGAAAATCATATCAAGTAGACTATGGAAATTCCATGGATGTGTGAACGAACCTTAAAGAGACATGTAGACAGAAAGAGAGACAGGTACACAAAAACAGAGAGAGAGAGAGAGAGGGAGAGAAAGAGTAGGAAAGAAAGAAAAAACAAGGACAGAATTATAGATAAAGATAAACAAACAGAGATATACAAGAGTGAGCGAGATAGACAGAAACTTTTTTCTTTTCCAAGTCTCTCTCTCTCTCTCTCTCCATCTCTCTTTCTGTCTGCATGTCTCTCTCTGTCTGCCAATTTTTTTCAGTATATCTCTCTCTGACTGCCTATTTCTCTCTCTTTCTCTCTTGCATCTCTGTCTCTTTCTTTGTCTGTATATCTCAGTCTCTCTCTTTCTGTCTGCATGTCTCTTTCTCTCTCTTTCTCTCTTGCATCTCGGTCTCTTTTCTGCCTTATGTCTCGACCTCTCTCTATCTCTCTTTCCGTCTGCATCTTTCTCCCCCCTCCCTCCATCTTTCTCTTTCTACCTCTCTTGTTTCTCTCATAAACGAAACAAACACACAGCCAACTCTGTGGTGAATTATCGTGTGGTATATCAATAGGTGTCAAATTTATTCATAGTAGGCTATGACTCTACATAAACTCATGGCCAACTGTAATGAAATAGGATTAAATTTTTTTTTTTTAAATATGGCAGATTCACAATTAATGCCAAATATGTACCACAATAAATCACAGTTGGCCATGATTTTGATTAATTCTGCAATATGAATCAATCTACGACATTACAAAACCAAAGTCAAGGCCAACTGTAATGTAAATTATGGTAATAAATCAATAAATGTCAAAAGTAATAAAGTACAAAGACGGCTATGATGCCTTATAGCCATAGCCAACTATGTGATAAAATAGAATAACTGTAATGAAAAAAAATTATGGTCGGTTCACAGTGGTTTAAAAATATGAAATGTACCCTGAGATCACAGTTGGCCATGGTTTGAATCAAATGTTTTGTAATGTGACACTAACAACACATGGCCAACTAAGTTTCTAGTAAAGTAGTAAAGTAGGCTATGACTCTAAATAAAGACATAGCCAACTGTGTGCTAAAATAGTGTAATTTAATGGAGATTAAGGTAGGTTCACAATGAATGAAATCAGATATACAAGTTGGCTATGCTATCAGTCAAATGTTCTACAATGACATAGCCAACTGTGTCGTATATCAACAAATGTCAAATCGAATAAAATAAATAGTAGGCTATGATTCTAAATAAAAACATAGCCAACTATACAATGAAATAGTGTGTTGTAAATGAAATTAAGGTCGGTTCACAATGGAATTTCCATAGCCAACGTTTCGAATTTTAAATTACTTTAGCACCAACAGAACTGGCCACTTCCAACAGTCTTGTATTAAATTCTAATGGTCGACAATTACAAATTTTATGTTGTAGACGTAACGCCTCCAGACACCGCGCCGCCCCATCCATCGACTCCATCTGGATGACGCGATCGCCCATCGCCGCCGCCGAACCCATTGCCGTCTCGTATTGGCGAAAAGCCTTCTAAATATCGGCAAACAATTCAAAAATCAATTCCAACCTCAAAATAATCACGCAACAATAACCTACATTGATGTCGTTCTTCTTGCGATAGATGTCGCCCATTATTCGTATACTCCGTGCATAGGTTGCTTGATCGCCGGAAACTAGGGCCAATCGGGTTGCTTCCTTTAAAAACAAAAGAATAGTACTTTGTTTTTTTCTAACCTCACACTTGATTATGGCAAATTTAGTAAAGTATGAATAAAGCTACGACACACGTACCAAAACAAAACAAAAACAGAACAGCGTGTAAAGTTACGACATACGTGCTAGAGACATGGCCAACTGCGAGGTACACTCAAAATGGCCGTTTATACAGTGCGCTGTCGTGTTTAACCTCACAATTGGCTACGTCAAATGGATTGAAGTACGAGTAAAGCTACGACATACGTCTTAGAGACATGGCCAATTATAAAATAAAGTCAATTTGGCGAACTTACCGAACAATAGTCGTGCGCATCGCCCAATTCGCCCTGTTTCCTCAATGCCGACGCCATTTGTATTAGAGCGGCCCGATGATGGCGTGAATTCAAATCGCCCAATTGTAATGATCTGGATAGATCGTATGCTTTCGATGCATATTTAACCGATTTTTCACTATCTTGTAAACGATAAAATAATTCCGATAATCCAATATAAACTTGTAATTCTAATGCTGGATCGTGTATAGTTTGGGCAATACGATGGGCATGTTGGAAACTATCTAATGCCTTATTGAAACCGGCCAATTCTAAATAGACTGTACCAACTGTTAGATGAACATGGCCGGCTGTTGCACATTGTTCACATTCGTTGTATAATGAATGACGGGCGTATGCTAAAGCTCTGAAATTGAAATTATTGAATCACCCTGTATATAGATCAGCCCGTATACGATTTAGTAATTTTTATGCAAATTAAAACAAAAAATCGATAAAAATTGACTAATTTAGTATCTTTGAGTTGTTTTTGGTTGTTTTATGTGTATAGTTGATCGGTGAAAATCGCGACATTGCGCCAGAAAAGCGTTTCTTAATTGATTTCCAGTTGAGCTACGAGGTCCAAATTTTGCTCAAATATTCTCCAAGGGCCTCTCTACAAATCTACAATATATTTTTCCAATCGCTCATCAATGAATACGATTTTTCTTTAATTATATATTCTTGAGTAGTTCACCCTGTATACTTATGGACACCTAGTATAATGGTAGTTTGTAGTTGGTTACGTTGTCTTTGATTGATTCATCCGTTTGAACAAATGCCGAATTTGAGGCCTACTAGATTTCTCTATACTTTGCTGGACCAGTGCTGTATCTACTGAATAGCAAAATTCTCCCCCTCTCTCTCTTCCTCTCTTTCTTTCTCTCTCCCTCGTTCTGTCTCTCTTTCTCTCTCCCTCGTTCTCTCGCTCTTTCTCTCTCCATCGTTCTGTCTCTCTCTCTTTCTCTCTCCATCGTTCTGTCTCTCTCTCTTTCTCTCTCCCTCGTTCTGTCTCTCTTTCTCTCTCTTTTCTCCCTCCCTCGTTCTCTCCCTCGTTCTCTCTCTCTTTCTCTCTCACGCGTTCTCTATGCCTTTCTCTCTCTCTCTCTTTCTCCCTCCCTCGTTCTCTCTCTCGTTCTCTCTCACTTTCTCCCTCCCTCGTTCTCTCCCTCGTTCTCTCTCTCTTTCTCTCTCGCTTGTTTCTCTCTCTTTCTCTCTCACTCGTTCTCTCTCTCTTTCTCTCTCACTCGTTCTCTCTCTCTCTCTCACTCGTTCTCTCTGTCTTTCTCTCTCTTTCTCCCTCCCTCGTTCTCTCTCTCCTTCTCTCTCACTTTCTCCCTCTCTCGTTCTCTCCCTCGCTCTCTCTCTCTTTCGCTCTCTATTTCCCTCCCTCCCTCTCTCATTTTCTCTCTCTCTATCTCTCTCACTTTCTCTCTCTCTATCTCTCTCTTTCCCTCGTTCTTTCTCTCTCTCTTTCCCTCGTTCCCCCTCTCTCTTTCTCTCTCTGTTTCCCACTCGCTTTCTCTCTCTCTCTTCCTCTATCTCTCTTTCTCTCTTTTTCGTTCTCTTTTTCTCTTTCCCTCTCTCTTTCGCTCTCTCTTTCGCTCACTTTTTCTCTCACTGTTTCGCTCACTCTTTCTCTCTCTCTCTCACTCTCTCTATCTCTCTCATCCGCTGTTTCTCTCTGTCTCTCCCTCTCTACGCATCTCTTTCGCTGTCTGTATGCATCGAGCTTTCTCTCTCTCTCTTTCTCTCTTTCTCTGTGTTCATATGTCGCTGTCTCTCCTTGTTTGTCTGTCTGTCTCTCTCTTTTTTCTTTTATCTCTGCCTGTCTATCCTCCTTTATTATCACTCTATCTGTGTTTATGTCTCACTCTCTTTATACCTCGTCTTTTCCAACTCATTCTCTTTCTCCCTCTCTTTCTCTCTGTCTTTGGCCTCATTCTATCTCTTTCTTTCTCTCTCCCTTTCTCTCTCCTTCTTGTGTACCTCTGCATGTCTGTCTTTATCTATCATTCTGTCTCTGTTTATCTCGCATTCTCTCCGACTCTCTTCCTTTCCAACACATTCTTTCTTTTTCTCTATTCTCTCCTTCTCTCTCCCTGTCTCTTTCTCTATCTGCTTGTGGGCCTGTTTTTTCTTCTGTCTGCATGTCTCGATCTCTTTCTCTCTTTCTTTCTCTATCTCTGTCTGTTGCTCTTTCTGTTTATATCTCTATCTCTCTGTTTCTCTCCCACTCTCTCCCGCTGTTGCCTTTTCTGTTTGAATCGCTCTCTCGCTCTCTCTCTCTCTCTCTCTCTCTCTCTCGGTCTGTTGCTCTTTCTGTTTGTATTTCTTTCTTTCTCTCTCTTTCTCTTTCACCCCTCTATTCCACCCTTTCTCATCATTTATAGCTACGCCCCTGTGCTGTATCACAGTAGGCCTAGAATACAGAAGAAAGTTGAAAAATCTAGTAGGTCTTGCTCAGATCCAACGAAATATGAATTAATCCACGACACTACGTGATCAAACAGCCAATTAAACTACCGCGGTAGAAATACATTAACAAATGTCAAATTTAGTGAATAAATCTACGACATCCCGTAAGAAAAACATTGCCAACTTGTTTTATAAATGAATCACTCGGTATAGAAAACCCAGCGCATCCGCCATTTCCTTTAACTAAAGATTAACATGTAGACAACCAAATATACACAATTTAAAATTCAATTTTATCGATTTTAAACAATATTACCAACTATAAATCAATAAATATCCAATTAATTACATTAAATTTAAATAAATTAATCTGAAATTATTATAATTTAATTGATATTTGTCGATAATTTGAATAATTAATGTGGTTAGAGCTACATTTAGACATACCGTTCAAGGCCACCTAGACGTTGATGTGCACGCGCCAAATTCAAATACGACTCAGCCCTCATATTCGGATTATCCAATTCTTCCGATATGAACAATTGCCGGTGGGCGTACTCTAAGGCATCCCTAAAAAAAAAACAAAATTGAAAACAAATGAACAATTTAATAATTAAATTTAGCAAATAGGGGTTGTAAAATCGGATAATTACCGGTATTTACCCCAATCCATGTATGCTTGATATAAATACCCCAAGAGGGTGAATTTATCTTCCCTTTTTCGGATAGCTTTCAATGCCGATCGCCATTTACGTACAGCCTGTTGTTGTTTATGTTGATTGTACAATTTCAACCCTTGTTCTACCTAAATTTGAGGGTGTGGAAAATTATTATAATTTTGAAAAAAATTGACTTAAGGGTGGACCTTTCGTTTGGCTAAACTGTGATAGATTCGTGCCCGGCAAGCTCGAAAACAACCCCATGTTATTAGGGGTGGCCGGCGTCGTACCGGTTGACGGCACACTTCCGTATAACCATCCCTGTGTAGACTCGAATAGGAATCGTGGTGGTTGTTCCATTGCCAACTATGATCTAAACCACCACCCCCGTCTAGACCATGGTGGCGGGAACCATCCGGGGATGATAGGAGCCTTGTTGCTGATAATTGATGGCTAACACCCCCGCTACAATTTTTAAAAAAATATCAAAATTAATTGGGGTAAGTTGGGATTATTTGGGAATTATTAAGGGTTAAAATACAACTACCTGGTGAAATCGTGCGAATTTAACGATTCCCACGACATAATTTCAAACAAACAAAAAAAACAACAACCCCTAGTGAGGTTATTTATTTGTCCTTAAAACAACCCATATTGTTGTAAGGGATGATCTACAATTTGACACGAATTTAATAAAAATCCTATAAATTATTGTATAACACGTTTGATTAATACGAAAAAAAATGGAAAACAACCCTTAAAAATTACACAAATTCAACAAATAAAACAATAACGAAACACACCCCTTCCGTTATCATCCAGCATCCTGCCACCACCATTACCACCACCACCACCGTCACCACCGAAATCGTATCAACCCCCACTCTCACACCCTCTACAACTGTCCCATTACAATTTCATCTCAAATTCGGGCCGCATCGGCAATAATCGCTGTGAATTAAGGGATGAAAACCGACCAACGAATATACCGGCTCGACAATATCCGATTATCAACCCTTATCTATAGAGGTTTTATTTTTTTTTGAATTGTATTTTTTGGTAATTTGATCAACCCTTAAGTAGTAGAGTGGGCGTGGTTTAGTCGACGATTCGACGATTGTCATTGGTTAAGTCATGTTGGATTATAGGCGTGGCTTGCGGCTGGCCTACTTGATTTTAATGATTTTGAAATTGTTAAACAATTAATGATGGAGAATAAATATCAAATTATCCAATGGTTACTTGATTTTTGTTGTTTTTTTCATTTGTTTCATATTTATTATTATTATTATTATTTTTTTTTTATCAATTTTTATTATTATCGGGGGGGGAATATTCGGGATAATAAATCAAGACGAAAATAGCACTATATTAGATTGTTTAATATTAGAAAGAGATAGATAGAGACGGAAATAGAGTTGTTAGAGTGGTGGATTTCAAAAATTTCAGTTTCTAGATTTGTGATGACTGAACAACATCTTTATCTTTATCTCTATTTAAATATGCGTGTATATATGAGCCGTGTTAATTGATGATAAGTGTTAAAATAATCGTGTTAAAAATGAACTTCTACCAGAGTTTCTATCAAAATTACTGCTATAAAGAGCAATCGATTAAGAAGAAATCAACACCTACATCCGTATCGCCATCAATCAAAAAATTCAAAATAAAATCCCTAAAATCGGATACTGGTTATGTTAGTGGTACTAGTGATAGTGGTGATAATAGTGATAAAGATAACGGCCATCATATTTTAGAACCAAATGGCAGTGGTGCCACTACAACAACAAATCCCCCGATAACACCAAGAAAATGCCTAACATGGGCGTGTAAAGCGTGTAAAAAGAAAACGGTAGCGATCGATCGACGGAAAGCCGCCACGTTGCGTGAACGTCGACGATTACGTAAGGTAGTGCGGCAATTTTCTAACCTCTCCCTGATTTTTAGCGAAAAAATCCCTATAAATTTTTCTGGTAATTTAAGGTGAACGAAGCCTTCGAATTGTTGAAACGGCGCACGTGTAATAATCCCGGACAACGTTTACCAAAAGTCGAAATTCTACGTAGTGCTATTGAATATATTGAATATTTAGAAGAGATACTGCAGGGTGCTAGCAAAAATAATCAACAAAATGATAAGAATAATAATAATAGTAATAATGGTGATAATAATTTTACGGTAAGTTCAAACGTAGTAGCCTTAGAAATTGAAAGAAAGAGAGATAAAATACAATTTTATTCTAATTAGAAAGAGATGGGAGATGTTTTTTGCTTCGGATATATCAAAAATCTAGTAGCCTTAGACTTGATTTCAATAGAAAAAGAAAATAATAAAAAAAGACAGAAGATAGCCAATAAAAATCATAGTTTGCTTTGTATTTGTTGTCTTTATAGTAAATCAAAAATCATAGCAGCCTTAATTTCGAATTTTAATAAAAAGAGATAGAAAATGCATTTATTCATTATTTAGAAAAGGATAAACGGTCAAAAAATCGTAGTAAACTTAGAATCGTTTCTAATGGAAAAAGAAATAAAATACGATTATGTAGAAGTTAGAAAAAGATGGCGTTTAACAAAAACCATAGCAGCCTTAGACTCGAGTTTTATTAGAAAGAAATAAAAAATACATTCATTCGTTATTTAGAAAAAGATAGACTATTGTTTTGCAATCATCAAGAGTCATAGTATACTCGATATTTTATTTATCTGTATGGTAAATTAAAATATCATAACCTTAGAATCGACTCTAATAGAAAGAGAAATGAAATACAATTATGTCCAAGTTAGAAAAAGATAGATTGGCAAAAAATCATAGCAACCTTAATTTTGATAGAAAGAGAAGTCAAATATAATCGAACATAATGTAGAGAGAGTAAGAAAAAATCTTTATTTGAAATTAACAAAAATCATAGCCTACTATTTAATTTAATTTAAGGTAGATTGAAAATCGTAGAAGCCTTGGAATTTATTTTGCACAATTTAGAAAGAGATAGACGAATTTCCTTATTTTGAAATTAAAAAAAAATCATAGCCTACTATGTAGTTCAATTATTTATAAAATAAATGGAAACAAATGAACATTTCCAAAAATCACAGTTTACTATTACAGTAAAATACAAAAAATCATAGTAGCCATGAATTTCAATATTCAATTGTCTCTATTCATAGCCTACTATATTAATTCTGGAAATTATTAAAAATTGTAGATCTTCATTTGTTTCTACTTATAACAGTCGAAAGAAGGAAACTAATATTGTCGTTTAATTAATACCGAAAAAAATTAAAATTAATGATCTAGTAGTATATGGAATATTTTAATAAAGAACAAACGAATAAAAAAACAAACAAACATATGTATAACACATGACTAGATCTAACAATATAGAATTACCAACAAAATAAAAAAAAATCTACATAATAAAACAATTGAATTTAAACTAATTAACGTTATTCTAGTGTTTTCGTATTTGATTAGTTGTAGTAATAGTAGGCTATGGTTAATTGACAGATTGACAGCTGTCATTCGGATATCAAAGCCTACTATTTATCATTTTAATTGTTTTTTTATTCAGTAAGACCACCCGGTATATTCGAATGTTGGTAATCTTGTAAATATTGTAATTTATATAATTTTCGGGAACAGTTGAAAGTTATATGTGAGGTTAGTTTACAAAACGACAATTGTTGCAGTGTTGACAGTTGCTGTCAACATTCAAAATTGATATTTTTCGGCTTATTATAACAAATGAAATATTAGAAAATAGACACGAAAAAAAAATGGAGGAAATTTATAAATAAAACTAGATAGATAGAGATTAGATCTAATTAAATACAAATATTGTTGGATATTTTCTTAATTTATGAGAATTTTATTTTTGGTCACCATCGGCAAACACAATATTCCGATTGTTGTTCGGCCAAAAATTAACCAATTTTTTTTTGGTTGTTTGCTTGATTAAAATTGAGTCAAAATTTATACAGACTGTCTCGGTATCGCTTAATTAAAGACAGCCTGTATAACACTAAAGTTGGTTTAAATTTGACATTTACCCCAGATTAGGTTAGAAAATTTCAATCGTTCTATCGTAGCCTACTATGGAATAATATTGGTAGAAATCAAGCAATTGTTCATAAAAGTTAGGTTAAATTTGACGCCTGTCAATATAATTGAGGTTAGATTAATTTAATCAACCATAGCCAACTATGAAATTATATTGATTTAAATTTGACATTTCGCCTGAAAGTTAGGTTAGAAAATTATTCTTTATAGCCAACTTAATAATTGAACACCCTGTATTTTTGAATATTTAATAATAAGGGTTACTTTCATCAAATTTTTGGCTAGTCTCCATTGAAATAACAAAAAAAAAACAAACACGAGAATTTGTAAATTGGATACGACATGACGATTTGTATAAATCGTATCGAAATCCAAGTTGGCAATACTGATTTTATTTCAATTCTTTTGTTTATTTATTTATTTATTTATTTTACAGAATACAACAAATCATCAATTTATGATGACTCGATTACAACAACAATTTAATGAGCTACCATTAGTGCGATATCAAAACAATTCAGGTAAATATAAACAGTTGGTAACACTGTTTAATTTTACATTAAAACACCCACTTGATTGTTATTATTTATTATATCATTAGACAATTAATAATAATTGAGCAAAGTAAGCTGTGGATTATGAGCGTTAGCTTGATTTGTATTGTTTTTCTATATCATCCAAGCTTACTTTGATACATAATTCAAAATTAAGTTGGCTGTGATTTACACCCATTTATGTAAAGAATCAAGTCATAGCCAACTTAATTTTGAATTATATCAAAGTTAGCCATGAATATTCTTACGTTGAACATTTGATCAAAGTAAGCTATGAATTATGGACGTATGGCGTAACTTGATCGTGTTTAGAATTATTTCTAGTAAGTTTTTGTTGTTTTTTTTCCAATCACGGATACCAACATTGGAAATTTTGATGTTTTCTCATTCCTGTCTATTGACAATGATTGAAAGTAGAGGTATAAATATAGAGCGGATGTTTTAACTAAAAGAGATATTCCTGTGGGACTAATTCTTCTTGAAGCATAACATAAATTTTGGAATATTTTAGATTTTTACGAGTGTTTTTATCTTTTTCTTCTTCGTTTTCCTCTTCTTCTCGCCTCTTTCAACCCCCACACCCTTCTCCACTCCTTTACTTATACTGTGAGTCGAACACATTTGGTTAAGTATTGTCGTAGCTCTATTCGGACACTTTAACAATAACAACTGTCAAATTTAGTGGAATATGAACCAATCTACGACACTATGTAACCAAAGCATAGCCAACTATGGGGTGAATTATCCAATTTTCAATTGTTTTATTTGTATCGGGGTTGATGTAGGTGGTAGGGGGTTAAATGTTTGAGTAATTTGTCTATTTCTGTTCCACACACACACACACATTCAAGTTTATTTTGACTGGCAATGAAAT
>JACDRQ010000637.1:0-28222 GCA_013841215.1 Hycleus cichorii
AAATACTTCAATTGTTCTTTATAATTATTCTATAATCGCATAGCCGACTAGATTATTATTATTATTATTACTATTATTATTGAAATTAATCGACATTTCTCGCTATTATCCAACAATAGCACAAAATAATAATAATAGTTGATAGTAGTAGTAATAATGATAATAATTGTGATAATATCAATGTCCTCCCCCTCTTATTATTCTTCTTCGTTGTCTTCACCGAACACAATTTATTCAATTTATTTTTGTTAAATTCAACAACAATAGCCGTGAATTTATTAATAATCTTATCAAACACACTCACCAGATTCATGTTTATTCGAATTAATCGACAACAATTAATTTAATTAACAAATTAATCGACAAATTTAGGTTGTAATTCTATCCTATTTCTAATCAACAACCACTTACCTAGAATTGCCTGCAAAGCCAAATCGGCACTAACATCCATTTTTCTCGCACAGTTGGATTAATTAATTTTTGGGGAATACCAAATAATTCCCCCTCATTTTCATCAAAATCGACCGACAAACACGCGAAAAACTATCGTGATCAAGTTAGTTGGAGTGAAAATTTTCGAAACAAATGAATGAAAACTTTCAAAACAATACACACACATACACAAACATATACACGTATAGACATAAGAAAAACCTACGCACACTAGATGAACGAGTAGAGAATTGGAAACGTCAAAAAAAACATGACACGTTCTTTGACAGATGACAGTTGAAATACAAAAAATTCCCCTAAATTTAATGAAATTATAATGAAAATTGTTTAAAGAAAATTGTCGAAAATTTCGGAGGTAATTCAAATTTCTTCCTGTTATCGCACAAATTGATAAATTAGTTTTTGATAAAAGATTCAATTAATCAATAATAGAGTGCGTTGACTCTTGCTAACAATCTGTCGAATAGATGGCGCAACTTTCCATTCACACAACATTCATTCACAACTAACCACATCGATTACTATACAGCCCGTTTATAAAGTCCAGTAGAGTTTACCATATTGAACATATTTAAAATAAAGTTCGAATTATTTGGCCGACTGTATTGTGGATTGACCTAAAGACAGCTGTTTACGATTTTGTGTTGCAATAATGGCCGACAGGTCTTGCCATGTTTTGTAGTAAAACAAATGACAAAAAAAAAACAAAAACAAAACAATTGAAATTATTTAATTATTGTTATTATTAATAAAAAGTGACATTATTATTATTACTATTNATTATTATTTAATTTAAACCTAATTGATTAAATTGAGATTGAAAAAATAAAAAAATGTGTGTGTAATTTTGTTTAAAATCGTATTGATATAATCAAGTTATCGCAGAGGAAACAAAACAATAACAACAATAGTGTTTTGCTTGATTTTCTTTTGTTTTTTTCTCTTAACTTCGTTAATATTTTTGATTAAATTATTAATTTTATGATGTCATTGAGTTAATTGGAAGAATTCGACAAATATTTACAAAGATTTGATGTGATTTTTTGATGTCTTTTTATTGGAACGAATAGTGTAAGTTGACTTTGATTTTATGTATTTATTTCGATTTATTATGGGCCATTGTTTTAAATTATTGTTAATTTTTACAATTTAAACAAACGTTTATTTATTTTATTGTTTATTTACTTGAATTATCGAAATTTCGGGGGAACCATAGGGGGTTGTGGTTTTAATGGAATTTTAAGTTGGTATTGGTCGCTTGATGTGTCAAAATGGCGGTATTTTCAAAGTTGCCATTTTTAAATTTGAGGGTAAATAATTGATTTTCATCATTAAATTTATCAGTAAAGGATAAATTCTTAGTTAAGATCAGTAAATATTTTATTTGAATTGATTTGAAGTATCAAAATTTCAAAGGAATTCTGTAGGTATTCTAATTTTAATAAAATCTCAGGTTGGTATTGGTCACTTGACTTGTGTCTAAAGTGCCGAAATGGCGATATTTTTAAACTATATGGTCACAATTGGCATAAATTAATTGGCCTTCTTAAATTTGGTTAAATTTATTAATAGAGGGCAAATTTTAGGGAAATTACGGTTTATTTTCTAATTATATACAGTAAATATTGATTTATTAATAAAATTTTATTGAAATTCGTGGATAATCCCCTAGGGGATTATCCAGTGTAATCTGACTTTTTGCAATTTTAAGTTGGTGTTGTTGGATTGACGTGTCTAAGGTGTCTAAATGGCGGTACTTTTGAATTTGATCATCTTTAGTGTTATCATTTAAGGTTAAATGGTTATATAATTTGATTTTCATGCTTAAATTTATTAATAAAGGCCAAAGGTTAGATTAAATTTTTAGTAATAACAGTAATTTGTTAATTAATATATTTGTTTATTTTGAAATTAATATAATTTCTGGGATGTTTGGATTTTTATGAAGCTCCAAGTTGGTATTGATGCATTGATGTGTCTAAAGTGCTACAGATGGCAGTTTATTCAATTCAATTAGAGGGCAAATTTTAGTGTAATTGTGGTTTATTTTTTTTATTTAATGCCAGTAAATATTTGTTTGTTGATCAATAACTGTGAATTTTGAAATTAATAGAATTTCTGGAGATTTTTTGGGGTATTTGGATTTCTATAAAATTTTAAATTGGTATTGATGGATTTATTGAGTCTAAAGTGCCAAAATGGCGGCATTTTCGAATTCTATAATTACTCTTTTGATGACATAATTGAAATTAATTAATTATTCAGCTTTTTCTTTGTTTAAATTTATTTTTAGAAGGCAAATTTTGACGAAATTACGGTTTATTTTTAAATATATGTTGGTGAATATTTATTTGGTAACTAATAAATTTGTTTACTTTGAAATTATTAAAATTTTCTAAAGGGGGGATTTTCTGGGGCAATGTGATTTTTATGGAATTTTATTTTGCTATTGATGCTAAATATGGCGATATTTTTAAATTTTATCACCATTGGTGGCAGTTCTCATTTGTTTAAATTTATTTTTAGAAGACAAATTTAAACGAAATGATGGTTTATTCTTCAGTTACGTAGGGTAAATATTTGTCAACTAATGAATTAATTTCTTTATTTCGAAATTGTTAAAATTCAAACCAAGGCCTGCTAGATTTTTTAGCGCTTCGCTTATAACAGGCCTGCCCAATTGTCTTCGTTCATTTTCCCGAGAGAAATGCGAAATTTGGCCGCATTGGCGCTAGTTACCGGAATATAAAACGACATAGCTATATTTCTCTATCTTTATTTAGATACGCCATCTTTGGTTGTTTTGTTTGTTCGTTTTTGGCGGGAAATCTGTTACCAATCATAATTCAAGATTCGTTCAGGTATTAGCGCCAGTGGCGAAAGTTGGCGTTTCATCAAGAAAGTTCTTCTTATGGAGTTCTCGCCAAATGGGCAGGCCTGTTATAAGCGAAGCGCTAAAAAATCTAGCAGGCCTTGATTCAAACGATTTTTTGGGGTAATGCGATTTTAATAAATTTCAAGATGGTATGATTGGATAGATGTGATTACATTGCCAGAAGGCGGTATTTTTAAATTTTTTCAATATTATCGAAAGTTAATTAATTAACATTATTATTTGTTTTAATTTACTATTAGAAGGTAAAATTTAGCACAATAATGGTTTACTTTTCAATTAAAGACAATTAAAATTCATCCACTGAATGTTAGATTTTATTTGAAAAAAAAGTCACTGGTTTTCTATAAAAGCGCCAAATTTTAAAACAACCAAAGGTCGAGAAGCACTTCATTGAAAACAATGCTTCTATGAAGGTCAAGTGATAGTTTAATTGTAATGCCAACCGAGTATGCATAAAGTTACTAGACTTGCAAGGGATTAAATTCGTGAAAGTCAGGGACTTTTATTCCGGCAGGTTTTCACCGATCTTCCATCAAGTGAGTAAATTTAGTGTATTGGTTTGTTTTGTTTTGAAATTATGAGAATTCCAGTGGATTCTCTGGGGTACTGTAATTTTCAAGAAAATTCAAGTTGGTATTGTTGAATAGATGTGTCTAAAGTGCCAAATTGGCGGTATTTTCAAAGTTGAACTCTATTGATCTGATAATTACAATTTATTGCTCAACTTATTATAGTAAATATTTGTGAACTGATAATGTTGTCTATTTTTTTTTAACTACATATCAAAATTTCTGTAGTAAATCTACTGATATAGTGAAAAGTGTTAAATTTGATAGTTGAGCCTACTTATTGAAAAATAGTAGGAAGGTGGGAAAATGTAAATAAATAATAATAGAATACAATAATAGAAAACATAAAATTTAAAGTTGTTGATCAATAAACAAATGAGTATCGTTTAGTTCGTCAGTGATACCAAAGTAAGGATATAAACTTTACCGTTCGTTTTTGTATAAATGTTATTAGTCCTTGAACTATAAGGTTGGCAATAAATTCAAAAACTTTCGGTTTACAGTAGGTAGGTTTTCATGTTGGTATCGATGCTTTGATGTGTCAAAAATGCTAAAGACGGCGGTATTTCTAATTTATTAATTTACATAAAAGTTGAACTAAATTAATTTTGAGAGGTAATTAAATCAGTTAAAGGAATTTAATTTAAACCACTTTTTATCTATTTGAATTGATTTATTTTATTTCTTAATTGAAAACAAGAAATATTTGTTTCTTTGTGTATTTATTATAAAATTAAAAAAAAATTGTTACAAATTTAAAGATTTTTGTAATTTTTGTAAAACTAGGTTTAAAATGCTATAAACTTAAAAATTTTGCGTGCCACTAAATTCATACACTAGGGGATTTTAATTTAGTTTTGTTGCAAAAATGAATGTAAACTGTCGAATAGTAGCGCCAAATTTAAACCATTTCGTTTAATAATTGTTTTAATTTACAGTAACAATGGGTGAATCATCGAAGAAAGAACGCAATTTTACAATAAAAATCGATTTAAATGTTGATCAAACAACAACAAAACAACACCAGCAACAACAACAACAACAACAGCCAAAATTAGAAATACAATCACCAAAAACACCAACATTATCACGTAAATTGAAAGCAATCAGTTTAGATTCATCCGATCAAACAACAAATAATCATCAAATGACAAATAATAATAATAATAGTAGCAAAAAACAACATTTAGATGTATTGAATCGTGATTTTATATCAATGCCGAATACACCAAAACGACAAATTAAATATAAATCGTGCGAATTCAATGATAACCTCAATAATGACATTGATAATGATGATGACGATGATGATGATGATTACGGTTGTTGCAGTAGTAGCACAAATAGTGGCGGTAGCAGTACTAATAATCTAATAAATCACAACAATTATGATAATATCGAAAATAATAGTAATAATAATATTGATAATAATAGGGCAGTAACAACAACAACATTACTACCGAATTTTAGCACGAATTTAAAGAAATTCGCATCAAATTCCAGTATAAGTGGCTCGCAAACTTTAAAAACACTACCAGAAGTTATGACATTGCACGATTTTAATAATGACATCAAAATAATAAATCGTGTTAATGAGCAACCCATTAAAATTAAAGCTAAAGGTCTACTAGAAAGACGCGGTAGTAATGCAAGTTTAACTATAGATTTAAGCGGTTCAAATTCGAATATTTGTGAAAGTAATAAAACAACAACAACAACAACAACAACAACGGCGACTACAACAACACGGTCTTCTATAACGACATTTTCGCGTTTAAACACAGCCAAGAGTGTATCGAATCTAAATTTAACAAGTTTCGGCGGTAGTACTAATGGTAGTAATCATTATTGTTGTAATTGTAAACAACAACAACAACAACAGGAACAACATGAACAACAGGAACAAGCGGCACAAAGGCGTAAATCACAGGAGACGTGTAATAATTGTACGATCTACGAATTTGAAGCGAGTAAATTTGGGCGTATTAATAAATGCCTGTCAACAACACGAATAACCCCAACAACAACAACAACAGCAACAACAACAAAGAGGTGTGATTGTAATTGTGTTAAATATCGACGGAAATCGCTATCGAATGAGAATTTGTACGTGCCGTTGAGGGGTTGTTGTCAAATCAATGGTAGTAATGGTTTTTTGAATCATAATACAACAACCAAACAATATTATAGTAATTTTAATGGTAGTAATAGTAATAATAAGAATTATCGAAGGGCCCATTATCCACGACAACCAGATCTGGAGACTTTAACACTATCAGAAGATTTTAAAATTCATCTACAGAATGTGCAATATTTACAAACGGCCGGTAGTGTATTGAGTATTGATGATTTACGATCAGCGTGCGAGGTGAGTTGCTATTTTAAACTCAAAGTTTTCGTTGATAGTTTTAAGGGCTTTCACTAGTAAAAAGTAAACAGGATAACTTTTTTATTTTCCAACGGATTTCAATGTTCTAAACGGTATTTAAAAGGGCATTTCAAGAGGGAGGGAAGTATGTATTTGATTTTTTGAAATTTTGATGTAATTTGGAGTTACAGAAGGAAATATAGAAGCATTTTTTTTAGCATTTTTTACAGTTTTTTTTTTAATATTTTCCCTCATAACGTGGCAAATATTGCTTATTTTCTAATGAATTTCACACAACATGTGGCCAATGAAAAGCGCTTTCCAAATCTGTCAGAAATTTTCCGCTCGCATTGTTAGTTTTCCGGAAAATTGATGAAAGGTTTCGACATACTAATTTTGTTTTTTTACGGACAGTTTTAAACTTAGACGACTGAACCAGGGCTTGTTTAAAAGCTAATGTATAGCGGATTATTTAGAGAATAGTTTGAGATTGAAATTCGGAAAATTTATTGGAAATTTATAGTAGCGAAATGTGATGAATTTTCAGCTGATATTTTTATCTGTTAAAATTAATTATTTTTATATAAAGTGTATTGCAATTTATAGATTATTTCATTATTTTTCCAATGGTACCATTATTGCTGCAAAAAAGTGAAAATCTTTTGGAAAATTAGTGATAAACAAAACTCTGTTTACCGTGTGGAAAGGCGTTGACTTAGTTCCTCTTATACTCGCTAGAGAGTCTAAAAACACCTATGCGTCCAGTATGTCGATATATTCTAGTTTCGGCTAATGGCAGATAGATCAAATGATCAAATTTGTTAATTACAATATACAATTAATTAATTGTTTTTTTCATTTATCTGTCTGACGTTAGCCACAAAAAAAGATTTGGCAATCTGGTCAAGAGACAAGATAATAGACCCAGATTAGTTGATAAAACAAATTTGATCTGCCATTAAACGAAACTAGAATATATCGACATACAGGACGCATAGGTGTTTTTAGACTCTCTAGCGAGTATAAGAGGAACTAAATCAACGCCTTTCCACACGATAGACAGAGTTTTGTTTATTACTAATTTTCCAAAAGATTTTCACTTTTCTGCAGCAACAATGGTACCGTTGGAAAGATAATGAAATAATCTATAAATTGCAATACACTTTATACAAAAATAATTAATTTTAACATATAAGAATAATTGGTGAAAATTCATCACATTTCGTCACCATAAATTTTCTGAATTTCAATCTCAAACTATTCTCCAAATAATCCGCTATTCATTAGCTTTCAAACAAGCCCTGGTTTAGTTGTCCAAGTTTAAAACTGCCCGTAAAAAAACAAAATTAGTATGTCGAAACCTTCCATCAATTTTCCGGAAAACTAACAATGCGATGGGAAAATTTCAGACAGATTTGGAAAGCGCTTTTAATTGGCCACATGTTGTGTGAAATTCATTAGAAAATAAGCAATATTTGCCAAGTTATGAGGGAAAATATAAAAAAAAACTGTAAAGAATGCTAAAACACATGCTTCTATATTTCCTTCTGTAACTCCAAATTACATCCGAATTTCAAAAAATCTAATACGTACTTCCTTTCCTCTTGAAATGTCCTTTTAAATACCGTTTAGAACATTGAAATCCGTTGGAAAATAAAAAAGTTATCCTGTTTACCATCGATTCTTTTTACTCGTGATAGCCCTTAAGAGTCTAGCTCGTAGAAGAATCGAAATATCTCAAAAACTACAAAAGATATTAGAATGGTAGATGTTTTATTCGATTCTAAATACGAGTTTACACTTTTCCGATCCTTTAGCATTTGGAAAATGTGATTGGATTTTCGGAAAATTTCGAAAAATAAGTTTTTTTGGTCGAAAAAGTTCTGTTAGAGGATCTAAAATTACTTGTTGTGTAGTCATTGAAATTAAACCAAATAGAAATCGGTCGATAAAGGAAAGTTGGGGCTACAGTTCTGACCTATACTTGTTTTGATTTTCTTTTCGATTTTCCATAAAACAGCCTCCAAAATTAGCTTATTGTTAGTAGTAATTAGTTTTAATTCCAAATTTTCTTGGATTTTTCCAAAACAGATCCATCTATTTTGTGGGCCAAGAAATGCCCTTTCCAACACTTACCCACATATTGTCCTTTTGATGGACTTTGTTGTTTTGGCCATCAAGCAACGACTTACGTTTTCACTATAATGTCACTTTATTTCAGATGTCACGTGTACCGAAACTGCATTCAGAATTCTGGGAGGTTCCATTGAATCTACAAGAGAAATCCTACGTACCCGGTAGTCATAGTAGGAATCGTTATAAAGGTGTACTACCAAATGAACATAGTCGTGTACATTTACCAGGACCACAAAGTTACATTCATGCTAATTATATACGGGTAATTATAAGAAGTTAATGATGGTAATTTATCTCACAATTGACTATGATTTCGATTTTGGGTGTCGTAGATTAATTCATATTATAGCCAATTGCAAGGTGAATTATCGTTGTAGATATCATTCTATGTATGTACATACAACGTAGCGTAGTGTCGTAGCTTAATTCGTTATCTGTTAGAAAAAATGCTACAACACTAACAAGTTTGTAAGTTTCAAACCCACGACCAATTACCACGGTATTTTATCTCACAGTTGGCTATCTTTTGGTTATACAGGATGAGTCAGGGGTGGGTTGCTAGAATAAAGATATTTTCAAACATAGTTCTAGTAGATTAATAGCTAAACCAAATTTTGAAAAGCTTCTATCAATTGGAACATATACTTTTAAGGCCTCATCCTCTTGACTTGCTCTGTATAGAGTCGTAGATTAGTTCATATTTTGTTAAATTTGACATTTATCAACGTATTTTTCAAATGTCCGAACAAAGCTACGACGCTACGTTCTAACTGCAAGATAAATTACCATGGTACACTTCTTACATTTAATAGTACCTACAGTGCTCCACATAAATATAGGTCCACCAATTTTTTCCCCCGTTTTCTGTTTTTTCTATACAATTCGATCAGTTAAACAATAGTGGCATAAGGAGGAGTCAAAAACAATTTTAGCCAAAAATTCCCTTTGCCCTGACACTAGGTACGGTTTTAATTAAAAAATCGCTAAAAAGTATAGGTCCACTATCCAAAATCAAGTTTTAATAATAAAAATTTGAAAGGGGCCGAATCTAAGAACCGGACTAATAACTTCCCCGGCACAGTCCGGAGAGTTAATCATGAAAAACAAGTGTCAGAAGTCGACAATTAATGTACGAGCCCAAGTTTAAAAAATGAGTACCGTAGCACGAGTTTTTTATACTATTTTTTCTATTTTGCCTATTTTATGCCCTTAAAAAATAGTTATTTGTACAACAAATGCATTAAGGGCCGGTTTCATAATCAATTTAAAGGAAATTTTAATTTTCAAGGCTCCTTTAAATAACATTTTATGTTTCATAATTCTCCTTTAGCTTAAATGGTCCTTTAAAATCAACTTTAAATTAAAGTGCCGTTGACGAGACTTTAAAATATTTAAAAGCTTCTTTAACGATTTTGACACCAATTAACAAAACGACATAAGCTAATATTTATATTTTTTATTCAAAAAAGGAGTACATGTAGTTCAAGCTATGCCAAAAATGCCCAAAATAACAAATTGACAACAATTAAATCTAGAATTACACCAAGTAGTATTCATAAGACTGTTGCGATTTTCAAAAACAAACTACACATGTAAGATGCTTGAGAATTTCTCGAAAATCCTTCCAATATTGATTTCTCCATTTTGCTTTATTTTAAAATGGAATAGATGGCAATGTTTCGCTTTTTTTTTAGAGAATACAGTAAAGAAAATTTTCAAAAAATCAGTGTGAGAAGAATTCTAAAATCATTGGAGGTCATGCATAGCTCATTTTTGAAATTGCGGCACCATTAGAAACTAGTACTTTTTTGACGTAATTTTAAATGATTTTTTCTTGCAAAATTTCATTAACATAGTATCCAGGACCTACTGCATAAATCTTTGGAATATTTTTCGAACCATTCGCCCACTAATAATGCTTATTTTTGAATTATATTGTCTAAGGTGGACCTAAATTGGCAAGCTTGACATAAAAAAAGCCGCGCAATAGTATTTCAGTCGTACCGACATGACACAACTACGTTAAAGGACCCTTTAAATACGAGAAGCTTGAAAAGTCATTATGAAACAGGAGACTTTTACTAAAGGAAGCTTTAGGCTTCGATTATGAAACTGGCCCTAAGGGACAGATAAGACGCGAGAGAAAAAGTTTACCCACGAGGCGTTAGCCGAGTGCGGTAATTTGCTCGAGCGTCTTATTTGTTCTTAATGCACGAGTTGTATACAAAATTTTATCCAACACCAACCACCATAGCCATTTTAAAGAGCTTTTATTGTTAAAAAATATCTGTTATTGTCAATAAATTTATTTGACAGCTAAAAAAATAGAATCGTGGAGGCTTGTTTCTTGGTTGTCATGGGAATGTTACTATGCTGACCAATAGGAATAGAGTATTCTAGTGAATTATGATATATAAATTCACTCTTATAATTCACTAGTGTTTTATAGGGTATATAATTCAACTAAAATGTATTACACGATTTCCATATATAAAATGGTCCTCTAAACAGGGGGTTTTATAAAGAATTTGTGTTATAAATGACTCTTGGAATGCATTTGTTTATAGTAATTTTTCTATTTTGGACTATTTTGCACTTTTTTTGAAAAGTCAATCAAATTCTGAATTTTAGCGAATTTTGTTGCGGTTGGTATTGTTTATATTTAAATATGGAAGTATATATAGGAAAAATGAACGTTAATAGCTATTAAAGCACTATTTATGTTGCGTTATTAACGTTAATTTAAATGCAAAGTAGAAAAATTAAATTAAATTAAATTAATTTAACTGTGGTAATCCTTTGAATTTAAATGATAAACGTTCATCTACCAACATTACGAAATAAATTCACTAATCTTTTGATGTACATGAAAAATGAACGTTAATAGCTATAAAAGTACTGTTTTTGTTGCCTTAACAACGCTATTATAAAGGCAAACTAGAAAAGTTAATCTACTCATTGGACTTTTTATACATAGATGACAAACGTTTAATTAACAACTTTAAGAAAATAAATTACATTTCCTATTAGAGTACATGAAAAGTGTACGTTAATACATATTAAAGCACAATTTCGATTGCCTCAGTAACGTTTTGATAAACGCAAAATAGAAAAAAATTAATTAAATTACGTGATTGTGATAATTATTTGATTTCAAATTACAAACGTTCAACTACCAATCTTAAGAAAATAAATTACACTGCCTATTAAATTACACGAAAACAGTACTTTAATGGGTATTAAAGCACTATTTTTATTGTCTTAACAACGTTGTTATAAAGTAGAAAAATCAAATGGAAATAATTGTGGCAATCATTTGAATTTAAATAGTAGTCATTCAACTACCAACTAAAGAAAATAAATTACATTACCTATTAAAATATATAAAAAGAAAGTGTCAGTAGGTATTAAAGCACTATTTTTACTGCCTTAACAAGGTTATTATAGACACAAAATAGAAAAATGAAATGAAATGAAAATAATTTGAATTTAAATGATAAGCGTTCAACAACCAACCTTTAGAAAGTAAATTCACTGATCTATTGAAATACATGAAAAGCGTGCGTTAATAGATATTAAAGCACTGTTTTTACTGTTCTAATTACATTTTTATAAACGCAAAGTAAAAAATTTGAAAGGGGCCGAATCTAAGAACCGGCCTAATAACTTCCCCGACACATTCCGGATAGTTAATCATGAATTAGAATAGGTTATTGAAAACAAGTGTCAGAAGTCGACAATTAATGCACGAGTNCCTACCCTTAGGTCGGGGAAGTTAAAAATGAAATGAAATGAAAATAATTATGGTAATCATATGAATTTAAATGATAAACGATTAACTATCGACCTTAGAAATTAAATTCACTGACATATTGAGATACATGAAAAGAGTGCGTTAATAGGTATTAAAGCACTATTTTTACTGTTTTAACAACGTTGTTATAAATGCAATGAAATTAATTGTGCTAGTCATTTGACTTTAAATAAAAATCATTCAGTTACCAACCTTACCGAAATAAATGACATTACCTATTGAAATACATGAAAAAGTGCTCTAATAGACATTAAAGCTCTGTTTTTACTGCCTTACTAAGGCTATTATAGACACAAAATAGAACAATTAAATTAAATTGAGTAAGTCATTTGATTTTAAATAACAATCATTCAGCTACCAACTGTAAGAAAATAAATTACACTACCTATTAAAATACATAAAGAGAGTGCTTTAATAGACATTAAAGCACTGTTTTTCCTGCCTTAACAAGGCCATTATAGACACAAAATAGAGAAATTAAATTGAATTATGATAATTCTAGGGTCCGGATTATACAGAAACTGTCTATATTGCCACACAAGGACCGATGGCTCATACTTGCTTAGACTTTTGGGAAATGATTTGGCATACGAATGTAATTATAATTAAACACACAAATAATTGACTAATTAATTAATTAATTAATTAAATTCCAGTGTATTTGTATAGTAATGTTGACTGGTTTAATCGAAAAAGGACGAAATAAATGCGAATTATATTTCCCATTAGGTAAAAAAGATAAAACCAAACCGAAATCTTTCTTCTATGTTAAAACAACAAAGGAACGGGACAAATTCACTTTTGGCAACTATCAACAACAACAACAAGAGAATTGTGAAGAAATTATCGAATTTGAAGAATTGAACGAATTAACTTACGGTGATTATACAATCAAATATTTAGACGAGGATAATTTAGATGAGTGTGTAATAAGACGCTTGGAAATTATAAAAAATAACGAATCGAGAATTATTAAACATTATTGGTATCCGAATTGGCAGGACCATAAAATGGCAAATCCCGAACAGTTATTAAAAATTGCTTTAAATATCTTGGATTTATTGGAAAATAAACCAATCGCAACGCCTACAGGAACAACAAAAATTGAGCTAGAAATGAAGAAATCAACGACAGAAACGAATCAAATCAAAGAGATCCCATTAGTTGTCCATTGTAGTGCTGGTATTGGACGTACTGGTTGTTTCTTAGCTATATTGAATGGTATCCAACAATTAAAACAAAATTTAAATGTTGATGTCTTGGCTATTTTATGTTCGTTGCGTTTAAATCGTGGTGGCATGGTACAAACAGCTGAACAATATGAATTAATCCATAGAGTACTCAATTTGTACGCTAGTACAATTGAAACAACAACAAAATAAGTCATTTTGTAGGTGTTATTTTCTACTATTATTTGTTTGTTCAACTATTTTGTCAAAAAGGCTGTTTTTATATGTGTATGTATGTATTTACGTATACTGTGTGGGTGTTTGTTTATACAGAACGTTTCACGATTATCGCCTATTGAATGTTGTTCAAATTGAAATGTTTCAATAGTTCGCCTCTTCAATTATCCCCCAATTTTTAGGCTTATTCATTTGAGAATATATGCAATAATTTATATTTCCATTAAATTATGAAAGTTTAATAACAACAGAAGTTTAAAATAAAAACTTGTGAAAATAGGGAGGCGAATTATTGTGACATTTCACTTGTTAAAGTAGAGAATCCAAACTATGACATGAAAACTGTTTGTTTTTCTACAACAGTTCCAAAACTACAACTTTTATTTCGAACTTATCCTGTAACAATATTTGAAAAGTTCTAATAATTCGCCTCTTCGATTATCCCCCAATTTGTAGGCTCAATTATTTATTCATTTAAAGCTGCAATGTTTTGTTATATTTCCATTTAATACATTCAATGATTATCGAAATTTAGAATAATGTACAACTGTTTTCTTTCTTTTTGATTGTCAAGGTGTGTAAATTGTTCTTTGAAATATTCTAATAGTTCGCCTCTTCGATTATCGCCTAATTTGTAGGTTTAACTATTGTTTATTAATTTAAATATGCAATTATTTCGTATATTCTTATTAAATCTGTTTAACAGGAATTTAAAATAGAAAGGTGTAAAATAGGGAGGCGAATTATTGTGACATTTCGCTTGTCAATTTGAAACCCAAATTATGCGTGAAACTTATTTCTTTTTGTACAGAAATTACTAAACTACAATTGCTTCTATTACAAATTTATCTTGTAACAATATTTGAAATGTTTTAATAATTCGCCTCTTCGATTACCCACCATGTTTATTTATTTCAATCTACAATGATTTGTTGTATTGTGGCATAATTTAGAAGACATGAATGTAGAAATAAGATTTAACGAGGAGGCGAATTATTATGACTTTTCAATGTGCAATCACTAGCGTTATTTTCAATTGTTATTTGAATATGGAATCGAAATAAAGGCGTGAAAGTTGTTCTTTCTTCATATCATTGACTAAATTACAATTACTTTTCATATGTTTGATGTTAATTAATCTTTAATATTCTTTAAACATTTTCTTTTATTGTGAAGTTATCGTGTATTTGAAACGTTCCAGTAATTCGCCTCTTCGATTACACCTCGATTTGTATGTTTAATTATTGTTTGCTCACTAAAATCTGCAATGATTTCCTATATTTTCATTTAATCTTTTAATAATAGCAGAAATTTATAATAGGGAGGCGAATTATTGCAACTTTGCACCTCTATTTTTTTAAACTGTCTAAATAAGAAGTCGAAATTAAGGCGCGAAAATTGTTCCTTTAACTATAGTTAATTTCGCTACCAAGTAGTGTTACTTTTTACCACAAAATTTAAAATGTTCTGATAGTTCGCCTCTTCGATCATCTTCTAGTTTGTAGGTTTAATTATTGTTTATGGAAATCTGCAATCATTTGACATTTCCACTTACTATATTCAATAATTGTTCCTTAATGTACAAAATTTATAGTTAATTTCGTTATCAAGTTTTCGTGTAATATTTTGTAACAAAATTTGGAATGTTTTAATAGTTCGCCTCTTCGATTATCTACCAATTTCTAAATGCAATGATTTGTCTTATTTTCACATGATTTTATAATAAATAAGGTTGAAAGTAAGACCTAACAACGAGGAGAATTATTTTGACTTTTTAATGTTCAGTCACTTGCGTTATTTGTTATTATTCAAGTAAGGAATGGAAATGAATGTTGTTGTTAAGATATCGTAACAATGATTGAAATGTTCCAATAATTCGCCTCTTCGATTATCCACCGATTTCTAGCTGTAATTTTTATTTATTGATTTGAAGATTCAGTAATTTGTTATATTTCCATTCAACGCATTTAATAATAATAGGAATTTAAGAAAAAAAACAGGCGTGAAAATAATGTTCTTAACAGGGAAGGGCAGTCTTCCTGACTGTCATATTATGAAACGTAATTGAGGCGTAAAAATTGTTTCTTTTTGTTTAAAAAACACTGAGCTACAATCAATTTTATTACAAAGTGATCGTGTAATTTGAAATGTTCTAATAGTTCACCTCTTCCGTTATTTACCGATTTATAGGTTTAATTATTGTTCATTTAAATTTTCAAATAATTTATTATATTTTCACTAAATACATTCAATAATAACAGAAACTGATAATAAAAAGTGGAAGAATAAGATTTTTAATAGGGAGGCGAATTATTGTGACATTTCAATTTCTATTATGCAGCTTTGTGGCAAAATTGATAGATTGTTTTGAAGATATTTAGATTTTCTAGGAAAATTTTCAAGTTCGGATAGCTAACCAACCGTTAAATATCACCAATTATGAACCATCTTGAATTTCTAATAGGCGATAATCGCGTGAAACATTCTGTATATAATCGAATTAGAGTAAGTTTCGATTAAAATAAGCAACGAATCATAAACGTACGTCGTAATTTAATCGATTCTAACTCTAATCAAGATGTTATTTGTTGCTTTGTTATTGTTATCATTTATTTTCTTTTATATATAAATGACAAAAATCCAGATTATCAGTTCTATATACATATATATGTGATAATTTCTAATTGTAGATAAATGTAAATATTGTTTCTCGTCATTATTTATTTAATTAGTTAGTTAATTTTTTTTATAATAAATTTAGTTAAACTAGCAATATTCAAATTTGCCGCACAATTTCTATGTTGGTAATACTGTAATTTTACTAGTATAATTGATAGGTTAGTTACAGTACTACCAACTTGATGAAAATTAACAAAATTTGAAGAATAAAGTAAACTATAAAAAAGAGTGATTTTTTACCAATATTTATCTGATCGATGTTAAAATATTTCTTGTAAGATTTTTAAGTAATCCAAAATAATTCTTAAACATTACAAAAAAATCTGTCTTTAAGTACAAATTAAACTTGACGGTATTATATCGAATTTCCTCATTTTTGCATAATTGATTAATTAATTATCGTTTAATTATAAATAACTGTTATATACAGGATGTACAACAATATTTCAACTCACACTAGGCTACGTTTTGGTTACGCAGTCTTAGTTTGATTCATACACTTATTCAAATAGATTGACAGAAGTCAAATTGTTTAAAGTATGAATCAATCTACGATACACGTAATCAAAACACGGCCAACTTTGAGATGAAATCCGGTTGTACACGTGTATAAAGATGTATAGATTATAAGAGAATCAAAAAAAGTAGTTGTAATTAGTAATTGGGTTAAAATTAAATTAATATTTTACAAGTATATACAGGGTGTACCAATTTAAATTCGACGAAAATATGGAGTTAATTTATTTAAAACAATTTTAAAGTAACTAAAACCATGACAATCATAGTTAATTTTGTGGATTCTTATGTTGAAATAGACAAATTTAGCGGATATTAAATTAAATGGTACACACTGTATTTATTAGTATACTGTTTAATTCATCTAAAATGGCACAATATACAGTGCTGGCAATTCAACTGATAACAGTAGTTGAGAATAATATCGATTTAGATGTTTGATTCGTCTGAAATGACACAATATACAGCACTGGCAATTCAATTGATGATTATAGTTTAGAAAACGTCAATTTTTGATTTTATCGACAATTTAGATATTTAATTCGTTTAAAATAGCACAATCTACAGCGCTGGCAATTCAATTGATAACAATTCATTCATTCTCATTCGTTTAAAATGACACAATATGTAGTGCTGGCAATCTAATTAATAGCAATTTCAACTACTTTTTGATTTATCGATAATTTGAGTGGTTGCTTCATCTTCGACGTAATATACAGCGCTGGCAATCCAACTGCTAATTTAAACTACACTTTATTTATAATTTCGGTGTTTGATTTATTTAAAACGACAATATACAGTGCTGGCAGTGCAATTTATAACAATGGTTTAGAAAATTTTTGATTTTATTGGTAAATTTGATGTCTCATTCATTCAAAACGAAACAATATACAACTCTGGCAATTCAACTAATAATTATTTAAACTGTACTTTGATTTATCGACAATTTGGGAATTAAATTCACCTAAAATAACACGATTTACAGTTGGTAAAAACGACAATTCAGACGTCTCATTCATTTAAAATGACAATACACAGTACTGGCAATCCAACTAATAGATCGAACTATACTTTGGTTTATTGATAATTAAGGTATTTGATTTATCAAAGAGGATACAATATACAGCATTGGCAATTCAATTAATAACAGCAATTGGCAAAAATGACAATTTATATGTTTGATTCACCTATTATAACACAATAAACAGCACTGGCAATTCAATTGGTAGCAACATTTTAGAGAAATGACAGTTGAGATGTTTGATTAATCTAAACTGACATAGATTGCTGGCAATTCAACTAACAACCGTTTTGAAATATGTCAATTTTTGATTTTATCGATAATTTAGATGTTTCATTTACCTAAAATGGCAATATACACTGCTGGCAATGCAACTGATAACAATTTAAAGAACACTTTGACTTATCGACAATGTAGGTATTTAATTCATTCCAAATAACATAATAAACAATGCTGGCAATTCAATTGATAACAATAGTTCAGAAAACGATAATGTAAATGTTTCCTTCATCTAAAACGGCAATAATATACAGTGCTGGCAATCCTATTGATAATTTAAACTCTGATTTATTAACAATTTAGGATGTTCGGGTTATCTAATAATAAAACAACACAATATACAGCTCTGGCAATTCAGTTTAAAACAACACTTGAGAGAAATGACGGTTTAAATGTTTGAATCATCTAAAATGACACAATATACAGTGCTGGCGATTCTAATGGTAACAATTCAAATGACAGTTTAGATGAATTTCACAGTACATTAAAGGAATGTGCCATAGAGGGTTGAGGTAGAAAAAAAAACAGTGGCGGGGCGGATTGGGAAAACTTCAAACACCAAATATCAGACTAATTTGTAAAATTATTAATTAAATATGTGTCAAACAAAAATTATATAATTAATAATAATAATAAGAATTGATGAATCAACCTAGACTAAATTTAATTCGTTTAATTCCTTTTGTAGTTGGTATTGTTGTTTCAGTAACAATGCCGTTTGTCCTTCGAATTCTTTCAAAATTTTCGTAAATCCATTCTTATCTAAATCGATATCAGTTTGATGTTGTATTGTTTTTTGTTTCGTTATCAATATTTTATTGTATAATTCTAAAATTTGTGTATCGACTTTATCTAATTGTTGTTTGATTTCTTGTCGTTTCATATCTTTCTTAACGATTTGTTTTAAACGATTCAATTCATCAACATTATATTCATTGATTGTTGTTAATTCTTGTTGGCATTTTTTGATTTCTTGTAAAATCTCATCATCCTGTTGATTTTTTGCTAAATCATCAACACTCAAAATGCCTTGTTCGACTAAATCTTTTTTTAAACGACGATCCATACAAATTGCTGAACGTCCACCGGCTGCTGATTTTAAAATACTCAAATCAGATGCTAGAAATTAATTTAAAAAAAAATTAATCGAAAATATAATTATATCGAGTGTACCATAATAATTTAACTTAATAATTGGTACTTAGTGTCGTAGCTTTGTTCATATTGCATTCGGTGGCGTAGCTACGTTTTTTAAACATTTGAGCAAGAAATAATCTTAGATGTTTCTACTTATCTCCAAATAAAGAGAAAAGGTGTGTGAAAGAGTGAAAGTGAGACAAAGATGAAAGAAGACACAAAAAAGAGACAGAGACATGTAAAGGGAACGAGGGATAGGCATACAAAGACAGAAACAGATAATTGGAAAAGGAGAAAGTGAGATACAAATAAAGATAGAGTAATAGGTAAGGACGGACAGACAAAAAAAGGCACAAGATAAAGAGTGAGATACAAATAGCTAAAGACAGGCAGAGATACATAAAAAAGACAATGAGAGAGAAAGAAATAATTGGAAAGGAAGAGAGTGAGATACAAATAAAGACAGAGTAATAGATAAAGACAGACAAACAGGCATAGACATAAGATAGCCAGACCGAGAGAGAAAGAAACAGTTGGAAGGGAAGATGGTGAAATACAAATAGAGACAGAGTGATAGACAAAGACACACAAGAAGAAGAGGGAGTTAGAAAAGGAAAGAGTGAGATACAAATAGAGGCACAATGATAGGTGAAGACAGACAGACCGACCGAAAGAGACACAGGAGAGAGAGGGACGCGCAAACAGGCAGCGAGGAAAAGAGAGTGAGATACAAATAGAGACAGAGTGATAGGTAAAGACAGACAGACAGAGAGACAAGAGAAAAAGAGAGACAGACAAAGAAAGAGATAGTTGGCAAGGAAGAGAGTGAGATACAAATAGAAACAAAGGGATAGCTAAAGAGAGGAATATATAAAGAGAAAGAGAAAGAAAGATGGAAGGGAGAGAATGAGACACAAACAGAGAGAAAATGACGGTTGAAGACAAATAGACACATGAGAGAGATAGAGAGAGGGGGGGGGAGGGGGAGAGAGATGGAGAGCTAAAAGGGAGATAAAGACAGATAGGCAGAAGCATATAAGCCAGAGACAGATAGAAAAATAGTTGGCAAGAGAGATAGAGTTAAAGAGATAGTTGGCAAAGAAGAGAGTGATATACAATAGAGACAAAGGGATAGCTAAGGAGAGGAATATATAAAGAGAAAGAGAAATAAAGTCTTACTTACTTATGCTAAGCGATAGCTACGCCAATGATTGTACCATGTGTGCCACACTATTCCTCTTCGCAGCAGCCTATGACTTTGTGAACGTAGGGCAGCTTCTTGATTCAGCTTAGTAATCTGCATTACCGACACTCTGTTGAAATTAGAGGATGTCGGTAATGCAGATTACTAAGCTGAATCAAGAAGCTGTCCTGCGTTCACAAAGTCATAGGCTACTGTGAAGGGGAATAGTGTGGCACACATTGTATAACAAAGCTACGAACTACGTAAAAATATACAGTGCGATTCAGCAAAGTATGGACAGTAAGCTTTAAAGTCTAATAACTCCTCTATATTTGAATCGAATGAAAAAATTCATACAAGAATTTGAAGAGGAACACCTTGGCTATCTATTGCAATTGGAAAAACCCTCTTACGATATTTGGAAATCGGAAAAATCGACGTCAACTTTTGAAAATTACCCAAAATTGCATGGAAAATTCCTAAATTTGAAAACTCGAAGTTAACTGGATCCGAAATTAATGTCACTATTTTGAAAAATTAATTTCTCTTAGCGAAAAAAGATTTAAAAAATTGTGAATTTTCGAAGGGGTGATTGAACTGGTTCAAAAATGTAGGCCAGGGAATCCCTTGGCTCAACAGCAATAAATTTGTAAAGCAAGAAAAGACATAAAGTTTCAAGGGCAGTACATTTTGGCCAATTCGATACACTAAACATGTGTTTCTGTGTTCCCTCTCCGTCTTGTGATTCATTTATTTCTTTTCAACTTGTGCATTTCTTCAAAAGTTAACCATAGACATCTGTACTGCCTTTCAAATTTTGTCTTTTCTTGCTTTACAAATTTATTGCTGGTGGGCTAAGGGATTCCCTGACCTGGATTTTTAAAACAGTTCAATCACCTTTTCGAATATTCACAATTTTTTAAACATTTTTGCGCGAAGAGAAATTAATTTCTCAAAATGGTAATATTATTTTCGAATCGAGTTAACTTCGAATTTTCATATTTAGGAATTTTTCATGCAATTTTACGTAATTCTGAAAAGTTGACGTCGATTTTTCCGATTTCCAAATATCGTAGGAGAGTTTTGCCAATTCCAATAGATAGCCTAGATGTTCCCTTTAAATTCTTGTATAAATTTTTTCATTCGATTAAAAAATAGAGGAGTTATTAGACTTTAAAGCTTACTGTCCATACTTTGCTGAATCGCACTGTATAGTTAACTAATTTCGAGGTAAATTATCGTGGTATAGTTAGTATAGACTTACGTTTTAATTTACCGGTAACACCAGGAAATGATGTCATTACACGTTCTTCAATCAAAACAGCCAATAAGCGTTGAGTTTTCGGATTTGAGAACGTATCAATCATCCTATAAAAATTCAAATGAATTTAACATATTCAGGATTAGAACTTTTTTTAAGTTCAACTTTTGATCAAAGATTTCTCCTTAATTTTTTATTATAAAGTCGAGTATTATAACTCATTGGAAAGAGCATTTCAAGATGCAGGGCATAGCAATTTCTGTTTTGGAAAATTTTGTGGAAATTTTGAGTTAGCCATGAAAATCTAGAAGGTTATATTTTCTTAAATTCTCTTTGGCAACTGAAACTATATTCATTTGTTTGTAATTAATATGGGATTTAATTGATAGCAAACTGTAAGAGCTTTCTGCACAATAAACTTCCGAATAGACTCGGTTGTTTTCGGGAAAATTAGGAAAAATGGAATTCTATGAACTGCAAATTAGAATGCTTTTTCCAATGGGCCAAAATAATCGTTTCCACAGTGAAAAACAAAGAATTCGTTGAAAAAAGTCTCTTTTTTAAAGATTATAGTCTTGCCCCTAGATGGTAACTAAAATTTTGCTTAGACCACTGACAAGATACGCCCTGTATTTGCGTAGTCATGTTTGTTACCATATACAAGGTGATTTCAGTTAATGGGCATTAAGGGCCTGAACTAGAAGTATAGGCAAAACTTTAACCCAAGATTTCTCCCTTAATTTTCATTCAAAAATCAGAGAGGGCGTTTCGAGTTGCAGGACATGACGTTTTTCATTTCGGAAAACCTTTTGAAAATTTTGAGTTATAGTCGAAAATCTAAAAATTTGCGCTTTTTTTCTATTTTTCCCTATAACTCAATCTATAATAATACAGGGTGACCGAAAGGTTCCGCATAATGCAAATAACTTCTTTATTTATCAAAATTTCGAAAAACGCCGAGACAGGTAACTTTTTATTTTTTAATTATTTTTTTGTGGCTGAGTCAAAATGACTCTACCAGGTNTTCGCCGGTCAAAATTGGACTAGCTACTCTGCGCCCTTAAGATATAGCTAAAAATATGTTTTTGGGGGTTAGCTTTAAGGGGCAATTTCACCTCCTTAAAGTAAATATGGGCAGCCTAAAAAAATGCATCAACTATTTTTTGAAGCTCTACCTGTATACTAAATTTTATCAAAATCGGAGTGGGACAGTTGTGTCCCTTTTCTTGTAAGAGCGAAATGATAAATCAAGGACTCTCTCCCTCTTTTTGTTGATGATTTCTCAATTATTCTTCATTGAAGAAACGAGTGTTATGGCTCATTGGCAAGGCCATTCTAAGCTGCAACTCTCGAAAAATTTCCCCAAGTCCTTTGTGAAACTCCTTATAGCTTTGGAAAATTTTCAACTTTTTTATCGTTTAAACCCCATATTCACCACAAACAAATCAATATAGACCGAGTTATGGGAGAAAACAAATTTTCACAAATAACTCAAAATTTTCCAAAACGGTAAACATCATATACCACACCTTAAAATGCTTATTTCAAAAAGCCATAGCGCTTGATTTTAGAATGAAAAATCTAGAAAAAATAGTTGTTCAAAGATTTTTCTTTAGTTCAACGATTTCTAGTTCAGACCCTCAATGGCCATCACCCTGTATATTGTAACAAACATCACAAGACAAATACAGGGTACACCCTGTATAAGATACATCTTATCAGTGGGTCAGTAGAAAAATAACAAAATTCTAGTTAGCATCAAGAACTTAAACTAGAACTCCTTAAAAAAGACGAACTTTTGCGCAATAATCCTTATTTTTCACTCTAGAATTGAGTATTATAGATCACTGAAAAGACCATTGCAAGCTGTTTTCACAAGTTCTTTTTTTGGAAATTCTTTGTAGATTTGGAAAATTTTCAATTTTCTATCAAACTTCAAATGCATCGTAAACAAATCAATATAAACCGACTTATGGGAAAAGCAACCTTCTAGATTTTTACAAATAACTCGAAATTTCCCCAAGATTTTCCAAAATAGAAATCATACATTAGAACTTTAAATATTCTTTCCAACAACACTAAACACTTGATTCTTGAATAAAAAATAAATGAGAAATCTTTGATCAAAGATTCTTCTTTAGTTTAACGATTTCTAGCCCAGACCTCAATGACCAACAGCTTAAATCACCCTGTATATTGAAACAAACATGACAAGATAAACCCAGGATGTATCTTATCAGTGTACCAATAAAACGACAACAAACCCGCTTAAAAAAGACGAATCTTTGCTCAATAATTTCTCCCTTCTTTTTTCATTCTAGAATTGAGTATTATAGCTCATTGTCAATGGAAAGGGCATTCTAATCTACGATTCCCGAAAAATTCCCTAAGTCCTTTGGGAAATTTCTTACAGATTTGGAAATTTTCTATTTTATTTCAATTGAAACCCATATTTACCGCAAACAAATCATAATAGACCGAGTTATGGGGGAAAACCTAGAAAAACAACCTTCTAAATTTTGATAAATAACTCGAAATTTCCCCATAATTTTCCAAAATAGAAATCATCATACATTAGAACTTTAAATATTCTTTCCAACAACACTAAACACTTGATTCTTGAATAAAAAATAAATGAGAAATCTTTGATCAAAGATTCTTCTTTAGTTTAACGATTTGTTGCCCAGACCTCAATGACCAACAACTTGAATCACCCTGTATATTGAAATAAACATGACAAGATAAATACAGGCTGTATCTTATCAGTGTACCAGTAAAAAAACAAGAAAAGCCCTTAAAAAAGACGAACCTTTGCCCAATAATTTCTCCCTTCTTTTTCATTCTAGAATTGAGTATTATAGCTCAGTGGAAAGAGCATTCTAAGTTACAATTCCCGAAAAATTCGCTAAGCCCTTTGGGAAATTTCTTATAGATTTGGAAAATTTTCAAATTTCTATCAATTAAACCACATATTCACGACAAACAAATCAATATAAACCAACTTATGGGGGAAAATCTAAAAAAACAACCTTCTATCTTTTCACAAATAACTCAAAATTTGCCCACAATTTTCCCAAATAGAGCTTCAAATACTCTTTCCAACAAGACTAAACACTTGATTTCAGAATAAAAAATAAAGGAGAAATCTTTGATCAAAATTCAACTTTTTATCAAAATAATAATCAATAATATTTACGCATTTAATCCATTCCTCTTCAAACTATTACTACCATTACTATCACCACCACTAATATTTTTCCCATTCGCTCCCATTTCTTGTTCATCATTCAATACTGTATCATTCCATTCATTAGCATAATAATCACCCAATTCGGGCATTTTAATTTCAATATCTTGTGAACATTCATCAATTAATTTATCTAAAAATAACGAATGCGTCTGTGTTATTGGTGAACAATACGGTTCAACTGATGCCCAAAATTTATCGCTTGTATCATTTTTGGGTAAATTAATCTTCGGCAAATCATTGCGCAATGTTGGATCTGTTATCAATGTTGTTGGTATTGTATAATGTTTCTTTAACGGGCGTGTTGTTGGTGTTGTTGTTGATAACGATGTTGTTAAACCGCCATTATTTAAACCACTAGTTGTTGTTGTTTGTAACGATGATGCCAATCTTAAATCACGATGATATTTCGATGTTCGATTATCATCGGTACGTTTCCGTTTCAATGAACCACGATCATTCGATTTACCTTTCCGATCACGTCTATCATCCAAATTACCGTTATTATTACCACCACCACGTTCAATTAAATCGATTTCGGTACGCAATAAACGATTACGTACAGCACATGTTGATATTAATTCCTCTAAATCTAATTGTAATTGGTCTAAATCGTCCATATTAACCCCATCATCTTGAGTACGACTCAATACTAAAATTTACAAAAATATCGGGTTAAATCTAACGAAATTGGGGTAAATTTTCGATAATTACTGGCTGAATATCGCGGCAACAATCGGCTATTTTCCGCCTGTTTAATCAACGGTAAATTATTTAGAAATGTGTCCGCATCGTCTGCTAAATGTCGGGATGTTGAAGCTTCACGATTTCGGTTGCGATTCGTGTTGTTCTTCGATGAATTCGATGAACGTTTCGAACTGTTCATTTTCTAGGTTATGTTTACGCGAATTTCTAACCTAAAATAAATCGATTATATTATAGAAATGGCTATAATTGGGTGAAAGTTGGTTTTCTTTTGTCTTGAATTACCTGATTTTCGTGTTGGAATTTGCGTAATTGTTGAGAAAAATTAAAAATAATATCAACAAAAATAAATCTGACAACTGTCAAAGTTATAAATCAAGTTGGCCAACTTCAATTTGTTCCATAGTGGCCAACGTAGAAATTAGTTTATCCGAATCTGTCTAGATGGCGTCCAATTGAATTAATTTTTAGATAATTAAATTGAATTAATTTTTGGATAATTAAGCAAAATAATGATAATTTTACAATTATTGATGTCTGCTTATCAATTCAGATACTAAAGTTGTTATTATTTGCTATAAACTTCTAGAAATATTGAAGTTATAATGTAACTACAAATGTTAAGTTGGCTATACTGGAGTGAGCGCCATTTTAAAAATTTACCAACAAGTGGTTAATCGTGCTCTCCAATTCTTTAATTTTTTGTATACTTGTTAAGGGTAATTATTAAAATTTTTGTTCAATTTTGAAATTTTTATCGTTTTTCAATCAATTTCAATCAGAGAAAAAAACAAAATTACAATATTTGATTAGTTTTAGTTCGTTAATGTAGCTAAAAGTTTGAAGTTGGCGGAACTGGAACGACCGCCATTTTGAAAATTTACCAACTGGTAGTAAAGTTTGTTCTCAAGATTTGCAATTTTCTGCACGATTTCTAAAAGTAACCACAAAAATGTTGTTAAATTTTGAAATTTTAATGCCTTTTCTATTAGTTTTATTGTAAATTAAGGGTTTTTAAACTCTGTTCATTAATACAAAGCCAATTTGATTACTGATATTCAAACAGTTGAATAAAGTTACTAGTTCTAGGTTGGAGATATAGAAGTTACAGGTTGGCAAGACTGAATTGACCGCTGTTTTCAAATTTTACTAAATGGAGATGAATTTATGTTCAAATTTTAATCCTGATTTCAACAAGTTTAACGAAAATTAATGGTTTTGAGGCTAATTCCAGCAGTTCAAAGCCAATTTGATTTGTATATATTAGTCATCAATATTCAAACAATTGAAGAAAGTCACTAGATGTTGTAGAAAGTTACTAAAAGTTAGAAGTTGGCAAGGCTGCAAAGAAAGCCATTTTGAAAGTTTATTAACCGTTGATGGAGTCTTCAAATTTTTTCTGCTCGACTTTTGAAGGTGATTATTAAAATATTTGTTAAATTTTGAAAATTTAATACTTTTTCTATTAATTTTACTGTAAATTAAGGGTTTTTAAACTAAGTTAATAAATACAAAGCCAATGTGATCAGTGTGATCAATAATATTCAAACAATTGATGAAAGTTACTAGTTTTAGGTTGGAGATCCAAAAGTTACAAGTTGGCAAGGCTGAATTGATCGCGATTTTCAAATTTTACTAACTGGAGATGGAATTTATCTTTAAATTTTATATTTTATCCGATTATTAAGAGGTGATTATCAAAATATTTGTTTAATTTCGAAATTCTAATCGTTATTCCAGCAAGTTTAACGAAAATTAATGATTTTTAGACTAAATTCATCAATTCAAATACGATTTGATTTGTATATTGATCACAGATTCAAACAATTGAAGAAAGTCACCAGTTGTTATTTATAGAAAGTTACTAGAATTTAGAGGTTAGCAAGGCTGGAATGAAAGCCATTTTGAAAGTTTATTAACCGTTGATAAAGTCTCTTAAAATTTTTTACTCGACTTTTGAAGGTGATTATCAAAATATTTGTTAAATTCTGAAATTTTAATTGGTTTTGTTTCAACTTTAATGAAAATTATCGATTTTCGGGTTATTTATTATCAATACACAGACAATTTGATTTCCACTTTAGTCACAGATATTCGAACAGTTGAAGAAAGTTACTATTTGCTCGTAAATAGTAGTGTAACCAAAATTTGCGGGTTGGCAATGCTGGATTGACTGCCATTTTCGAAATTTACCAACCCGTGTGTCTGTCTTCAAATTTTATAATTTTTGTACGATTTTTAAAGGTAATCATCAAAATGTTAGTCAAATTTCAAATTTTCAATTGTTTTTCTATCAATTTTATTGAAACTTATTGATTTTTAGGTTATTTTCGTTAATACAAAGCCGATTTGATTTCTACCTTGGCTCCATTTTTCAAACAATTGAATTTCCTATTTGCAGAAACTACGTATAACTTATTGCAATATTGAAAATTTGCAAATATGCTCAAATTTTGATTTTCTAGTCGATACTTGAAGGTAATTGTAACGTTCCACACTTGTGGAAGTTAATAATAGTATATTACAATATAAGGTCAGAAAGTTATTCGTTG